>JAAMPI010000005.1:0-114518 GCA_013054445.1 Cudoniella acicularis
GAGGTCGGGAGGCCGGTGTTGTAGTTGTAGTTGTGGGATTGGGATTGAGAATGGGATGGGATTTGCTCGGAATAGGGTATGTTGTTTGAAGCAGAAGTGGTTGTGGTGGAAGAGGGTGCGTATTGGGCAGAGGAGGAGGTTAGGGAGGAGAGTGAGATGGGTGTTCCGTTGTGGGTTGATTCCGTTTGAGGGACCTGTGGAACATACATGTGTTAGATTGGAATGTCTGGTGAAGTGAGACTTGTGTAATGAATGAGGGGTTACGAACGGATTCATAGCGATGGCGACTCATTTTCGCGGTTGCTTGATCGACTGATGATCGATTGAGCTTCGTTGTGGTCTGCTCAGCTTCTGTACTTTCTTGCTGCCTAGTCCTCAGAAACAAATCGAATCGAATGAAATCCTTTACAATCTTCGTCTTAAAGGTGTCGTTGTACACAAAACTGGAGAGTTCTCTTCGACAATCAAAGCTGGAAGTTTCGTTAAGGCTCACAAATGAGAAACCTCAGCGATAACCTCAGAAATCATTCCCGGAATTAGGAAGAGGTCGTCCGTACGATAAAAACGGTCTTCAATCACCCCGAGTCTTAGGCCCCGCCGCGTCAGCGTTTGCGGGATGGGCATTCAGCTGGGCAGACCTGCCCCGTAGGGAGGCCAATCAGGGGGTGAGGTTTGGGATTCTTGGGGGCTGTGCTGCATGGATTTTGGAGGGTGAAGCGAGGACGGATTGGGAAAGGGAATGCCGAGGTCTGTGTTGTGCATGAGACGCGAGAGACCGGGTCATGTGATTTGGAAAAGGGGGTGGGGGTTGGGGAGTGGTTTGGATGGCTTCTTTTGAGTTTTGTATGCGATGGTGGTGATTGTGAGTGGGGAGTGGGAAAATGAGGCTTTTGATGGTGTTGTAAAATTCTTCTGTTGAGAAAATGTTTGTGTTGCGTCTATTGCCCCTCTATACCTGTTCAGCTCGAAAGCGCTTTGCGCCTTGACTAACCATTCAACTCCTAGAAAGTTTCCGCTCTTCAATATCTTCCTCATATTGTTCTTCGACATTCTTTCAACTCAAAATTTTGAGTTTCACCACATTTGATGCCTTGTTCCCTCAAACAAAGATCAGAAGAGCAAGGTGCCTTTCAGCACCCAACCAACCCAGGCCACTTCTCTTTCAACCACTCAACCACAGCATCGGGTCCCCTCTCAACTTGTAATCCATGCGGTATCGCCATCGTCTTGATACCTGGGACCGTCTCTTTCGCTATCCGTTGGATCTCGAGACTTTCTTCTTGACTCCACATTGATGCGCAGAACTGGTGAGGTGGTGAGTTGAGGACCTTCGGAATTGGGAATAGATGACGCAGGGGCGTACGTGAAAGATGGATTGACATAAGAGGATAAGAGGTGGGGGGGAGTATGATGAGTGTCAGAAAGAAGAGGCGCAGAGGGACGTACCAAGACGTTTGGCTGTTCCTTTTCACACATGACTTTTACGTCTTCTATTCCTATTTTTTTAAGATTAATCAGCTGAAGCTTATCTCAAAAAACTTCAAGATATTCCTTTGATGTTTTTATTTTACTTCTTCTTCTTTTCTAGAAAACTTTTTCAATTTTATAAAGGAAAGATGGGGGGAACTGGGTTGAAAAAGAGAAAATCTCACTCTCAGAGTTTGCCCGATAGTCAATCGTGTATTCCTCCTTTACGTCCTCCACCAGACGACCAACTATGCGCTTCGCCCGCTCTGGCGCTGTGTTTACTGTGCACAGTACAAATGGGCCCTTTGGTGCCATCGTGGATTTTCCGCTTCGCAAACTTGCGGGGGAAAAAATGAATTTAAAAGGATGAGATGAAGAATGCTTTTAATGTATAATAATAATTTGAAGAAAATAACGGATGAACAATCGTAGTTCAAGAAGGAAGAGTCAGAATATATATACTTTACTGCGATTTGAATCGACTGAAAAAATGTACGAAGCATGGATGTGGACGGCCCGGATATTGATGCCGTGCCCCACTATTTTCGGCCGGGAAGCAAGGACGGCAATACTCGGCTTTTCATATTCCCCCGAGTGGAGGTTATGTGTTCAATACTATAGTAGTCTAGACTAAAAGGCTTAATACCTTAGGTTTAGTCTGCGCAAGAAGAATACTCTCTAGAGAAGAATCAAGGGGCTCGCTTTGGGTATCTTTCTCCACTTTAACACCCTCGAATATTCCAACGAACATGAGAAAATTGAGAAAATCGCTACCATAACTCATCAAAACGTTATATCCAAATAGGCCTCATAGTTTTACAAAAACACTCCGTCAAATGCTGGAATGGATTGCTCCCGTTGCTACTGGGCTGCCTCTTCCCTCCCAAAGGAGTCGCCAAGACCCAGCCCCGTCTAGCGACTTACATACGGCTCTAGATCTCGATTCTCGAGTGACCTTAAGGGCGAAATATATAGAGTAAAGGCACAGGGCCGGAACACTAAAACTCTTGCTATAACCGGCTAACGCTATTCTGGGATCCTCTAGCTGTCCACGTGCACAATCTCTAAGATATACTGTCACGACATATATGTGACCAAGATCACGTGAGTGTTATCATGTTCGCGGACCTAAATCGATAACTTGATAACTCATGATCAACTATTACCTATATAGCTGTATGCTTAACTTTAATATATAACTTCTATACCGATTTACTTGACACTTCAATCGACGACTAAACCCAACGACCACGTGACAACAGAACGTTACATATACCTATAGTATCACGAGGAAAAATAATCGACCCTTCGTCCAGTAGGAGCTAGTTAATCAGCAAGAACCCAAGAACCAATAAGCTTTGACACGTAAGTTAAGTACGACACAAAAGAATTAGAATTTTTATACCACTTATCGCATCTTTAAGTGTATCTAAACTTTAACAACTCCTAATAACCTTATTATCGAAATGGTAAGAACCAGTCAAAAGCCGCCGAAGGTATACAAGAATGTTAGTGTAACCATGATATCGTGGGAAAGTGACGGAGGCTTTGAGGCTGTGGGTTTTCACTTAAACCGAGAATTTGCGCATTAATTGACTTTTTAGCTCCGGAGCCTTGCGCGACTTTTTCGACATAAGTTTCAATATACCGTACAAGAGATAGGGTTGACAATTGCTAATGAGCCTGACCTTTTTAATCTCTTACAATCATCTTCATTCAACAAAGACGACCTCCAGATTGTGTATTACATCGGGGGTATTGAACATAAGCCATGGGCGGATTGGAATGGGATGATCCCAGTTCCTATTTCTCAGACTGGGTATGATATGGTGTCGTTCTCTAATTATTTGCATGCTGCCTGTTCTCGATTTGCTGAATGAATGCTGTAGACTCGTGCTAGACCAGCAAACCGACTGGTTTACGCGGTTGAATCAAGACCCGAGGCCAGAAGCGATAAGATGGTTAGAAATACTCATACAGATGCCAAATCTTATATCAGATATTCTTGTTATCCTCGATTGCTCCCCTCTTGAAATAGAAAGCATGGAAATTCTCGATTTTGGAAGCGGCACGTCGGGGTTCGAAGTGATGACTCCTGGATACAAAGATTCATCGAGAGAAGTTGGGATGTTCACATCATCTCTGGCTGAGTTGCTAGAGAGTGCCACCGACCTGGAGAATCAAAAAGTGCGGAAGGAATTCATAACGACAGACTGGCTAATTGGCCAGCTCTCCAATACCAATCACCTTCCGCATCTCGCATTCGAACCTTCTCTTATTTGTAACACTGTTGAAGATGATTACCTGGCACATGTCATCCTGGAGCCAGTGGCATTACCTTCCTTCGAACAAGGCTCACACTTAGAACTACCAAGATATGATTATGTCAAACTGTTTAACAATGTGTCGTTAATATATGAAAATGGTATCACAGAAGTCTTCAAAGCACAGATACCAAAGGGGGCTCAAGAATCGCAAGAAGCCAAAGAGATAGTGAGTATTATTATATTATATATCTACCTACAAATAAGTTTAGGAAATGCTCTAACTGATTGCAGACCGTCTATGTCATCAAAAGTTTCACACCAAAAAATGTTACCCAGGCTAAAAGTATAGCGCTTGCCTTCCGAACAGAGAGAAATATACTTTGTCGTCTTTCAACCTGGAAACATACACACATCCTAGACTTCTTTGGATCTTTTGAAGTCCTCTCGGAGTTTAAATTCGGATCTTTTGGCCTCGTACTGCCATTTGCGGAGGGTGGTGACCTTAACCAATTTCTCCGTCTCCCTAGGCCGCCAAACTGGCTCTTCACAGGTCCTGGATGCATCCCGTTTTGCAAGGCCCTCTTCGTCCAAACGAAAGGCATAGTCGACGCATTGAAATTCCTCCATGACAAAACATCATCCGCTGGCTATGTCATTCATTGCGATATCAAACCCGCAAATATTCTCGTTCACAATGCCACTTTTAAGATTGGTGATTTTGGATCGTCCCGGATGAAAGAGGCGGATGAAACCTCAAAGACAGAGTGGGGATTTGGTACACCTATGTATGCACCCCCGGAGACGACCATAGAGGATTCAGACAGTTATGGGAGAGCGCGGGACGTGTGGGCGCTTGGATGTGTCATGTTAGAGATTCTCGTTCTGTTACTGCATGGGTTCCGTCAACCGGCAATTGTAGAAATTTTCGAAGACGAGAGAAGAGAATCATCCTATAAGGGTACGAGAATCTATTCCCGGACAATGAGCTGCGTTGAGGTTTGGGTGGAGAACATTGGGAAGCTCATAGAAAAGGGGCATCAAAGAGACAGAAACACCTGGGTAGATGGGGACTGGTCCGACGAGCAGGAGGCGTTGCGTATAATGTTGATGACTGTTCAAGGAATGCTGAAAGTCAATCGACTTGAGCGTATTGATTCGTCTCAGGCAGCAGAAAACCTCGCCATTAATATTGGCCGCGAATGATGACTATTAGATATTGGAACCATATCGTACAAATATTGAATTGCTACTTAGACACGAAATAACACTTTCGTACTATAGCAGAATTTAGCCTACGATAAAATTAGGTTGGAAGACTAGTGTCTAGTATAACCCCTCGGGGGTTTTGACCATTTCTTAGGGTAACCGTAGTATATTATTAACGTGAGCGTCACCCACGCCTCGCTAAAACCAGCGTGTTGAGGTGAGCGCACGGGAGATAGTTTTGCACATATTTGTTCAAGTCTCATACCATTACGCCAAACATTAATACGAGTAGGGGGTAAAAATAGCTTATGTAGAAGCTCAAGGAGGCTGACTCCATGACCCAAAACGCCTCGATGGCTTCCCGTCTCTCTCGTACTCCATGGCTGCCGACCCTGAAGGATCCATCTTCCAGCGTTTCGACTATCTCAGTGCCAGAAATTTGCTATATCTCCAAAGTAACCTGAACGAGCTGCAAGCTAAGCTCGACGATCTCAACAAGTTTGGCGCAGAAGTAAGGATTAGAGATGAAGAAACGAGGCTATCGGCCAAAGCATACAGCGACCTCAAAACAAAAGCGCAATGGTACATTAAAGAAGCGGAAAGAAACGGCGCAGCGTCTATGGAAGGATGGACGGTGGCGAGGGGAGATAAGGGAGAGGGTACATTAGGAAAGAACGCCCTGGAGAGGACAGAGGTACACAAACAAATCAAGGAAGCGATGCGGGAATATCGTGAGTTCGCTCGACACCCCCCGGAGTCTTCGGCTCATACACACTGACGATCACCAGGTGAGGCCTTGGTACAAGCACGAGAAGTAATGAGTTTCAATAACCTTCGAATCGAGCAATGTCGACGCTGAGGCGGTATTTCTTCGCTGGAAAAAAGGACGCTATACTCATCGGCTGTGACGCGGAGATGCTGGCAGACGAGGCTGATCTGGTAACACTTGTACAAGCGGATGATGATCGACTCAGTCGAGTACTTCGACATGTGTTTGGTAGATGGTTTAGGGTGAGCAATATGATTTTTCCCTCCTCGATGTGACAGGAAATGAAGGGGAAAAGGAAGAAGCGGCGTGGAGCTTGAAGCTTTTGAGTTTGTCCTAGCGGGAGCTAACGTGACGACATTTGCAGGACCGTAAACGGAATCCGCAACCCGACCTCGACCTCTACTATTTTTCAGAAGATCGCATTCAACTGACCAGTTACATCATAACCATCATCTTCAGTGGCATCCTACTGCTAGGAGCGATGGCCTGTCTAGGTATTCTCAACGACAAAAGTTGGAAATTACGACTTGGCTTGCTGGCTATTTTCACAAGTTTATTCGCTGTAGTTATTGGCCTTCTCACAAATGCGAAGAGGAATAAGATATTTGCTTCCACTGCGGCGTACGCTGCAGTGCTAGCCGTGTACGTCAGTGCCAATCTTGGGCCTTCGGACTGAGGATTGTATAAAGTTAATTGGAACTCTACTACGCTACAAAGTCTTGTTGAGACCGTCGGCGGGCCTGGTGGTGTTGTGGACTGAGGTTAGAGCTGCGCATGATGTTGAACTCGAGGTAGAGGAGTGAGGGGAAGTAGAATTGGTCCCGTATTACGAGGGCCAAGAGAATGGGCATCTCGCGGCGGTGAGATAAATCGGTCTCGTAACTCATAGACTCATCTCGTAGAAGTAGAGGATTTTGGCCCAGTTCCAACACACTGATGATCATCCAAGATGCCACAAACTAGATATAGCAGCCGCGTCAAAACAGTTATTGTAAAAACATCCGAAATCACATTTTAATCCTTATCTGGGTGTAAAGCCCGGAAGGAGACGGCCTTCTCGGTCTTGATCCGTCTATCTCCAACATTGAGAGACTGGAAAAAGAGGCCAGGAACTACCCGACGGAAGAATCTTTTGCCAGTGGCAATTGCGTGGTAACTCGCGCGTATTTTGGCATCTATGAGGATTCTTGCGCCGCTTGGCCAGGTCTGAAGACTGTATGAACTCGACAGCTCAACGCGTCCACCACTCCTCAAATCCCGAATTGTCGCAATCTGCCAATTGAATTATAAGCATCACCGGGGGTCGTTGTTGCATTGCAGAATATTGAAGCATGATAGAAAGCCAATGTTGCACTGAGGATGGGATTTTCGAGAGTGTGGCATGCAAGCTTCGTGAAGAGAAATCGAGGAGGTTCGGTCATTGATAGCGATTGGGGTTTCGAGTTTCGAGAATTGATGTCAATTTCAACATCATTTGATGTAGATGGCAGATGTGCGGCGTCTCGAGAGTATCAATGGGAACTCTTGTGGTGGGTGAAGAGATGTGTGGAGTAAGGGCTGGGAAAGGACGATATACATTTAGTTTCCTGAGGCATCAAGCTGACATTCATCAGGCAGCACAATTGTAGATGCTTCAATTCCTCCAACATCTGAAAACACTATTCATCTATAAAATAGTTTGTCTTATGCCGTTCCTTTACGATTATATGCTGAAGTATACGTGCTATTCCAGTGTCAATTTGCCGCACCTTGTCACAAAGAAGGCTCCCCATACTGCACAACTTGACCGAGGGGCTGGCGGTGAGTAGATGACAGTCGCAAGCCCTTCGCCTCCTCGAAATGGGCTGCTTTTATTGTAGAATAAACTCAAGTTGTCTATATCTATTAATACAGTACGAATTATTTCATGAAAATGAGGCCTTGCGATGGGTACCACCGAGATAGTGGTACGCGGAGTAGGTGGAAGAAGGAAAAGCTATCAAGGCTCGAGGCATTCTTCGGTGTTTCCCCATGGTAGCGTTGAATATGGCAGTTTAGGAATTCGAGAACTGAAGGAAAAGAGCGAAATTCCAAATTGTGGATCTGTCGAAGGCAGATTATCTTCTGTCACGCCGCTGCCAGTATTCATGGAGCTTAGAGCAACATCCAACCTCCACGATTGCCGTTGCGATCGTGGTCGAGAAGTAACCTACACGACAACATCATCGGCTTCTACTTTCAGACAAGCAATTGCTCGTCCTTGAACAGGAAAATCAAAGGCAACTTTCAATTTGCCTGCCTTGAGCGCGTCTCCCGAGAAAATTCTTCGCGTTCACCATTATCGCCACTCTTCCTCATCCCGCTGCACGAAGCAACGAAAACAATGAAAAGACGTACGGGCAAGCCGTTGGTACCAGCAAAAATTCCGAAAAAAAGGGCGCCGAAGCACACTTAGATATTCGTAACGCCCCGATGTACAATGGAGGTTTTGAATATCAGACTCGCAATTCTTGAGCTGCGAAGCCTTTTTCAAGGTAAGTATAAGGAGAAAGAAAAAAAAGAGGGAAAGGGAGGGAGCGGCCAGAGGTATTTATACCTGAGGGCTTGGGACCGGGAAATTAATTTATCCAGGAATTCCGCAAACTGAGCAAACTAGTACGTGGCTGGATTGTGGCGTGACGTGAAACAAACGAAATTAACTGGCGTATGATTGGTTTCGGCTCTGCGCTTTGATATTTACGGTCCTCATTTTGATATAAAATTTGGAGTCTTAGGATTGTGGTACAAGGGCGATGCCAAACGAAGTTTCTGGCATGTGATTGGCTGGGGTTCTGTCCTTTGATATTCACTCCCCTTGGTTTGACACCAAGCCGCTCCGTGGCCTTTTTTGTAGCACAGTAGAGCAAACGAGATTGCTAGCGTACGGTTAGTTCTCTCCAATCGTTCTCTTTTCCAAAAAGAAAGTTCTTATTCACTTATCCTCCTACCCCCACCGGCCCCCCCCTTTACTAAAATAAGAAGCTGCCTTTCTTATAAAAATATACAAATGAAACGGCCTTCCTGTCGAGTTTCCCTTTAATGTCATATAATTGATTGATGGTGGTAAAGGTGGCAACTAATTGCGCGCTCGGAGAAGGTTCCGAGGCCCCTTTCTTGGTGGAGTCACGTGGTTGTGATTTTTCAAATTCGCCCTTTTTAATACATTGACTAGCGGCTTTTTAAGTCTTATTATTACATTCATAAATACAGAAAATGGACCAAGAAATTACGGCATCTCTGTTCTGAGTAGGTCATCTGTCCCCCTGTTTCCGGAACAGAGTGCCTCTTAAAAGTTTACTTCAGTTCGGTCGCATTGGCGATGCACATCGGTCTTTGCAATTTTGTTTTCTGGCTCTCTTTTCCGTGTAAAACTCAGAAACAGTAACGACAGGGAACACCAGTGCCCAGTTTTCACTGTCTGAATCCGAATTGCTGTGCCAGTGTCCAGAAATAGTCCCCATCGCTACAAGCAGGATAACACCTGACAGATTTTGGATACGTTACTGTTATATGTTCATAAAATTACTATAGCTGATTCCAAGTGGTGCTGCTGTATGCGGAGAAGCCTATTTCAGCCGCTACGCAAGCCACGCCGAGTTCACTGTGGATAATCTTAAGTACTGAAGAGATTCATGTTAACTCGCGATAAACAGCGCTTGCCGCGTAAATGCAACACCGAGTAGGTGACAAAATCATATAAAGATGCAGAAACCCATCCTGAGTTGCACAAACATGTGCTATAAACGCGCGTTCGACAATCAAAATACTTTATATAAGCAATCTGCATCTCCTGCACAACAAACATAGCCGGTCTAGGCTCACATACAGGAAGTTACACTATTGGAATTCTGAAGAATGTTACGTGTTAAATGTGCGAGCTAAAGATTAAAATCTGCAAAGTTGCAAGTTTTGTTTACAAATCGTGCTAGATAATAGGATGGTTTCCTTCGGAAACTTGATAAACTTGTTGTAATTGTTCGTGGTACAGATGCACGTTTAGTCTGCTAAGTCTGAGTTCTAACTTAAAAGAGTACATATTATCTAAAGCAGCTCTGAATTCTCAATACTTTAGTGCTTCAAGTTCTCTAAGGAGTAATTTCTATACTTCTACATCGAGAACAAAAAAGTCAAGTCTTTGCACGACTTCATCTACGCACTAGATTCCATCTCTTTTTGATCCAAAATGTCTACTCAATCCAACATGTACTCCATTCTCCTTTTCCGAACAATTTTCCTCGCCTCACTTCTCAAACTCGCAACAGCATATCAACCATTCATCAATACAATGCTCACTATTGGCGGTGAAGGGTATTTTAGAACCAGCCCGTATAGCTTAAGTCCTCGGATCAAGCTTTATGAATCCAACAGCCGTGGCATACCCATTTCAACCTAGAATAACATCACACTTACTTGCTGGACACACAGCCATGAAAATACAAGTAACACCGATGACGACAGGTACGAAACAATGACACCACTCCTGTTTCATGTGCTTTTGGAGTGTCAAGTTAATTTGAATTTAGAATGTGGATTCAGACAGCAGACAATTGTTACTTACCAAGTTCTCCCTAGAGTACAATGGAACTGGTTCGTTTACCCCACCCTCTCCTTCCCCTCTCATCACTTAAGAAAACCCAGAAATAGATTACTAATACACGTTTTGATTACAGCCTAAGAAGACCTACAATACTGCGGACAGGACTCCGAAGAAAGATGCGAGATTTTCCCAATGAAAACCAAGTACCTCCACCTGCCAAGAAAACAGCAGAAACTCACAAGTGTCACGACCCACGATCATGTGACGAGTCATGTGATAGGGCCGGGTGCCTTTGGACCGGGCCTTCGTGGAAGGCTCCTGGGTCCTACGGTCCACCACCACCACCACCGCTGCCTATATAGCCATATAGTTTCCTATGTTAGAGCTTTATGCTCAACTCATATTTCAATATCATCACTTGATTAGGATAACGCTCTACCAGAACCTGCTTGACGCTTGCAAGGCTAAGTAAACCCTTCCACGTGATATAGTGATACCACGTGATAACAGAACGTTACAACAAGGCTATACAAAATCAGTATATCTGTTACAGCTCTACAAAGGCACTAGGGCCCTGACGTCACGTGGGGACGTATTTGCAAGAAGGTGCTGTATTACGAAAGAAACTAAGCTGAGGAGAGAAGAAGGAGAGGTGGCCCTGAAGGGGCCTTATATACAGGAGGTGAGTACTGGCAAGCGAGGTCACGTGATAAGGGGTTAGGGGGACGTGTCGCAGCCTCCTGTCGCATATAGCGCCACACTGTCTGAGTCTCACTAGTCACAGGACTGTGCGTTGCACTAGGTCTGTGACATGAAGCTCCCTAGCCTACTTTACAATTTGTAACTGTTAAAGCATCTATTCGAGCTAGCTTATAACAGTCTAAGAAGTTTCGCTTTCTAAGGGGTTGAATCGTTCAAGAGAGCTAAAGCACTAAGCCGCTTTCGGTAAGCATGCTTTAAAGGAGAGAATACCTATAGACTCAAGATTAATTTTTTCTTTCGCTAGTTTCGTTTTAATCTCTGGAAGTGAGCAGCGGCCGCTTTTACCTGAGCTGAGGGTGTGTGACCCTGAGCAGAGCCTGAGTATACCTGAGCATACCTGAGTAGAGCCTGAGCCGAGCCTGAGCATCATGAGCATGCCCTGAGCTATCATACTTCGGGACCCATTTTGGCGCCCTGTGCGCCCGGCTACAGTTTCCTAGCTGAGCTTGCCAAGCACTCGATCTGCTCCCCTACACTCTGCTAGAGCCGATTGGGATCCCAATAGGATTACCTCACATAATTCACATACAAGAACGCAACTTTTCTTATCAGTTCTAGTTCACATGACAGCGTGGCAAGACTACCAAAAGCATTTGGTGGCGTGTTGTCGCTTCCCTCCTTTCAACCTTATTCTTCGTCTTCTTAACTACCCGCAATCTCAAATTTGATTATGCATTCGAGTTCTTTAATCTTCGTCAATTCTGTGCCCAGATTTAAATCTTCATTCTCATACCCAAGTCACAAATCTAGACCTCGAAGCCCAACTTTAGGGGCCTCTCCAGCCGGCACGGCATGGAGGATCTCTTCCAGCCGGACCTCTAGATGCCGACGTTTAGTACGAAATGGTTCGGATACTCAAGCAAGAATAGAAATATTGAAGGAATAAGTATCGTATTTCTGCCTCCTTTTTGCCCGCAGGGGATGGTCGACGTATATCTCTCTCAGGATCTCCTCAGCAGCCAGCTTTAGTCGATAGTCTTCCACCATACCTCGCAATATCCCTGGGACAGACGTTGGTGATAATGGGGAAACCTTTAAGGAGAAGTATTTGAGTCTCCCTTCCTAGGTTTCGATTAATTTAGTTTGAGAAATTTTTTTTATTCTATTCCGTTATATGTGAATGTTTTATTCGAGGGCCCCGGAGATATGGTCGATATCAGGATCTGAAGGAAAGAGGTCGATCAAAGGAGATTGCAACGCGGAGTGAATGTTCAGACGAAATACAAAGCGAACAAGAAAGCTCAAAGAGAGAAAGACTCAATAGCGCTTCGGAAGTTTCACAAAGCATGTCGAGGACTACGGAGTGAGAGAAAAGGGGGTCCTTCAGAATTCCAACACCTGCGTCTACTCGAGAACAGCCATATCATCAAAAAATAAAAAAGCAGGGTAAGCCCTGTGCGTCGGTACGGGTATGAGGAGATTTTCAACCACTATGGAGAGATGCCTGATCGAGTATTCAGGGATACACAAGCTATGGATGAGGAAGTTAGGTCTGAATTAACCAAATACGCTGGGAATCTCAAATTTACCAACCTTAAGATATTTAATTAAAGTAGTTGCCCCTCCATTGAATCTACTTTCTTCTTTCTTGTCAAGAACGTTCTCAATATCCGCAATGAGCTCATGAACGTGCTCAACGGCGTCTTTGGGAGTTGTAGCTTCCTTGATATAAATGGTAATATTTGCGGGGTGGATATTATTTTCTGGTACCTCCTAAACAAATTCTTCCACTATAATATCAAGATTCAAACTCTCGGTCTTTTCTATTTTTCACCTGATCCCTCGACGCTAACGAAAAAAAAAAAAAAAAATCTTGTCTATCCAACCTTTCCTTCGAAAAACTAGGAGAAATTTGTCCAGTTATTGCAAATTAGTATTTTTAAGAGAGTTTGGCCCTATCTTGCAAACCTGTCGAGTAGTCTCAAAAGATTATTTATTATGATCCCTTTTTTACCTATCTTAACCCTGCCTATATTGTCGAAAATAGTAACTGCTTTTGGCCCTATTCTAGGGGCACGTAATTATTATTTCGGAATCGGTAAGGGTAAAATCTTTAAGGGCAAAAATATAAATAGCGAAGCCAAATTTTTGCACGATAGCCTCAGTTAAACTAATCTTCTTATATCTTAGTAAACCAACCCAAAGTATCGTATACTAATAACAATAACCGCCAGCTAAAAATGTTTTTTTATTATCGATAGAAACCTCGACTTTTCTTATAATAAAATCTTTTAGGGTATCTTTGAGGACCATTATATCCAATGGAAGGCGGCAATCCTCAAAGGGCCCCATCCAGGGGACAAATTCCCGTCTCTTAGAACTATTAAGTAAATATAATTGGACTTACCTATATCTATAACAAATAATGTTCAGATTTGGTCAGAACTAAACAATTGCTAACTGGCCGGTTTTTCGTTTCTAGGTCAGGCTTTTGATAGATAAGTACGACGGTACGTCAAGAAAAGAAATCCGCCCTGCCAGTAAGGACGGAGGATAACCGCTTTAAGCCGTGGAATTTGCAATACCATATCATGAATATATCATCGTTTATAATATATCGAAGTTTGCTATTAATATGCTGTCCGGCGTCAGCTCCCATGTTCCTCTTTGTCGTATAGCCCAATCTTGCGCTGCCTTATTTTTCCAGTATATCGGGTAATAATCGAGTTATATCCTCCAGGATTATTTACTATTATAATATTTTCGATCGTGTCGTATATATTTTTGAAAAAATCTAAGAAAAAATGTATAAAAAAAACCTGGCAAATTTGAGAAATATTATCGAATATTAGGATAAGTTAAGTAGGAGTAAAAAAAAAACCAATAAAAAAAAGAAAAGGTATAGAGATAGCGGCCAAAGCGACAATAATGATAAAGCTTCACCATGTTGAATGTTGACTTGAGGTCCGTCATGTTGAACGTTGAGACGAGGTCTGTCAAGTCGAAGGTGGTCCTGGCTGTTTCTTAATGCGTTCTTTTGAGCCTCATTGTCCAAGGGTATCAGAACCTCATAGACTATTGGTGAAAACTGCAGACTACCCTATGGACTACAACAAATTTAAGTGCAGGTAGTGGGGATTTTTCAGCATATTATTGAAGACCTGGCATTTATCTATGCATAAGCGTAGGCCACTTCACCAAAACATCAACGACGGTTCAAGGAATCAAAAAGCCCCCTTTCGAGCGATTATGTTCCTGGTCCATCTAATTGGCTAAGCAGGAACGGCGCGTGTCCGGCCTGACCACCTCTGCAATTGCAGGGGTCACTTCTACAGCCGCAGTAGTCTTTCCTGCATATGTGTATTTCTCAGGAGTTCGGCTTGAAACCAACAGGACCAATGGATAGTTAGCGGGTAAGTTTCGCCTAAAAGCTTAGCCATTATTTTCGTGGCCTCCTATCCTGTTTCGCCGCACTGTTGCCGCAGCGCCAGAGGGCCAATTGAAATGGATATATGCCCGACGCCTTGCTTCCCTACCCTTCACGACCACAGTGTCGTAGAGCCAATTAAGATGGGTATATGTCCGACTCCTTGCTTCCATTTCTTTTAGCGGCGCAGGGCTGAGCTTTCTGCACTTGATCGGAGGTATAGTATTATTCTTGCCTCTTCACTCGTCGAGGGCTCCATCAGCTGAAGACGCTCCTTGATCTGTCGCTCCTTTTCAAAATTCATAATAACACGGAGCATCCACGATTCAGAATATTACAACGTCAAGAATTCATCATCAGAAATTCACCATCAGAAATTCATCATGGCTGTCATAAAAGCATTAACTCTCTTCCTACTTGTTGCTCATGAAGTCAACGTCTTCGAGCGAGCACAGTTGATACCGCAGAAACGATCAGTCTCTGTCCTTGGTGGATGGGGCTTAAACGCGATCAACTTCGACACCGCCTTGTGCCCAGGAGGGAGCTCAGGTTGCGACATCGGCGGATGTTGCCCGAATACATTGGCCTGCACTTCAACTGGTGATCCAGTCGATGTCGTCTGTTGTCCTACAGGTTAGCTACCCATGCGAGTCTTGAAAACTACTTAATGTCGCACTCTGGGATATTTTTACCCCACAGACATGGAATGTCTTCAACAAGAACGCTGTTTGCCATAGTTCTTGTATGTCCGATTCGCTGATTGATAATCCAGACGCCGATTGCATAGACAATTTCCTGGAGACTCCAGTGTGTGCCAATACCGTCTGGACTCTCTGGAATGCAACTACCCAGGGCCAGTATGGTGGCTTCTTCTGCTGTGATGAGGGCCAAATTGGCGACACTACTGGGCTTTGTCACCCAGACACCACTATACTTGGCGTATCATCTAGTGCCATCACAGTAAGTTCTCAAAATCCCAGTTTAATCTTGTCCCCTTACTGATCAAGTATCTAATATTCTTAGGTTGTGCCCATCACTCCAACTGGAATCTCTGCAACCGCTTATGGCACTTTGTCTGCAACTGCCACAACCACGTCCGGCGGCATAGTGGGGAAAATCTCGTCTATTATTTCTTCTTCTACAAGTAAAGCCACCTCGGGAGCTTCGAATACAAACGAGGTACAATGGGGGCATATAACTGGGTTGTTTGCTTTCATTCTCGCCGCGATTTACTAGTCGCGTCATGAGGACGGAGTGAATCGCAGGGTACATGAGAGATGCACGAATAATAGCATCGAGAAACTGTGCAACAAGAAACGACTGCCTCTATTCATTGGTAGTTGAACTCTAATCCCTCAATCTTCGTGCCACATTCGGTTGGTAAGCTTGCCGCTCTTGCTCAGGCGCTAATTACCCTCGGCTCACTCTCGGCTCAGCCAGCTCACCTGAGCTGTCTGAGCAACCTAAGTAGTCCCTGAGCACTCCCTGAGTAGCCCCTGAGCAACCTAAGCAACCTGAGCAACCTAAGCAGTACCCACTTAACTAATGAGGCTAGATGTTGGCTTAGGGCACGCATCATGTTATTTTTGTCAAGTTTTAACGATTATTCCTTGGAGCCTAAAGAGGCTCCTAAGGATCCTGAATAAGACCTCTATAAAAAAATAGATTACGTTACGAGCCAAAGGTCAGAAGTCTAGTTCTTATTAGGCATTTTATAAGTAAATCAAAAATTAAAAATCGTAAACTTTAAAAAGATAGTTAATAAATAGTATCTTTACCTTCTAAAACTCGCGATTATTTATATTATAAACTATAATTATTCTTAGTTATTTTACAACTTTAAAGTGATCGTGACAAGTCTAGTTTTTAGAAGCCTAAAGGTAGGGTCGTGAAGCCTGAAAATCGCTTAAAAATACCCTATAAGAACCAGACTTCTAACCTCAGGCTCGTTATGCTATAGGCTACTACCTACGGCAAATAGGTATTTTATTTAAAAGGGAGAAATTTGCTACTATTTACTATAAATCTTAGCTCTACTATTACTGTTATTATACTATTTTTTATAACTCTTATTAAAGTGTTTAATTAGTAGTCTTGACCTAGCTCAATTCTCGCTTAGCTTCCTATCGAATTCTAAGGGCTACTATTAAATATCTGATTAAGTAGAAGGATATAAAAAGGGTACTTAGAAGGGTTGTCTAATATAGATCGGATTATTATTTAGGCCAACTAAGACGTAAAGAGCTTAGCTTAAAGTCACTACTTTAGTAAGGCTTAAAGTAGTTGATCAACTAGTTTTCTATATTATTCTTTAATCAAAACAACGTAAGTAATCTTTCTATTACACGTTTTCTACTTTAAGCAGATCCTATAGGCACCGGAATCCTACCGCCTTATATAAGAGGGTTAAACTTCTAGTCGCGCGGTAGAGGTAGAAGAATCTAGCTTACCTACACGATGACCTACAGCGCTCTAAAGCTAATCTTATAGCCGGTGGCCGTGGAATAGACCTATATACTCTACTCGCTCGCCGACTTATAGAAGCTACTCGACACGGACCGCGGCCTATAGCCGACCGACACGCCACCAGAGTTGCTATACGAGTCGAAGTGCTCCTTGACGTGCTTAGTAGCGCCGCGAAACTCGATAGTGGTGTTAGCGGCGACGATAAAGGACGTTAGGTACGCTAGGAACTAGCTCTATAGCGCGATGTCCTCGACCTTCTGGTCCTTGATCATCTAGTATAGCTTAAGCGGGCCCGGGCTTAGCTTCACGCCGTCCACGACCTCGAGGTCGACGTCGCTAAACAGCTCGCTATATAGCCAGGGACGGTTGATATTAACGACGAGCGCGGAGAAGGAGACGCTTATGTCGTAGGCGGCTATGTCGCTCCATATCGACTTGTAGGACTCGTCGTGCGTATAGGATCCGCCGACGGACTAGAGCCCGAAGCCGACCGAGCCGCCTACCTTTATGCCCCACTCCGACTCCTGCTAGTGACTCGAGACATCAGATGCGGCGTAGGAGAAGGTGATGGTGGTCCGCGGGTCTGCATCCTCCGCATTCTGCGGCGGCTGGCCTTGGCCTCCCGCGCCACCTGGAGCCGGTGGCGGTGGGGATTGGAAGATGGGGCTCGCCAGTTCCGAACCTTGAGTCGCCAGGTCCGTTCCCGTGGGAGTCTCCGTACCGTCCTTGTTCGTCGGCGCGGTCACGCCTGAGATCACCGGTATCTCAACCGCGCTCTTCTGCGCCTTTGCAGCGCGCAGCGTCCCGAGCCTGGTCAATTCCTTGCCAATCGTATCCCTTTTGGCGGCGAACCACTTCTCCGCGTCCCCAAAGGCAGCACTATCCAGAGCCATCCGGTTGTACTCGTTCATGCTTCGCCGGGCGGCTTGGTCTACATCTTCTGCCTTTTTGAGATAGCTCAATCAAGTGCAGCTGCCGCAGCGTTCTATTCACGTACGGAGTACCGGGATAGCATCAATGAAAAGGGAGGAGGTGTCTCATATCGCTGTCGCAGTATATCATATTGTATTAACCGGATCGGGCAACGCACGCGCGCAAAGATAGGAGGTAATCTTACGAAGGCGGGCGGCACTGAAATCCGTCCATTTTCAAAATCTAAAGAACATTAAAATCTCTACATTCGCGCGACTTTATCTTAACCTTAAACATTATCAGAATCCTTTATTCTTAAAGCGATGCGAAATAACAGAAGCATATCTATTTTTTCAGTCACTTTTTGAATTAATTAAATTGCTGTTGCAATTATAACATATTTATTTCTACGTCTTATAAATTTCGTATTTTTCGCTTCTTCAAAAATGGACGGATTTCAAAACCCCCCGCCTTCGTACTCATTTCCACGGGCCAACGCCCCTCACATCCAACTGCCTGCATGGCCTCTAAAACCAATAAAACAAAAAGGAAAAGCAGTATTAGAGCAGAAGTAATTGAAAAACTAAAGGCATTTAAGGTGTCAATTTTTGGTTGGGGCGTTGTGGCGTTGCCCCGTGGAAATGAGTAAACCCAAGAACGATATGCCCCAACTTTTGCAATTTCTTATGTTGTGCATTGCAGAAAGGGGTTACTAGACGTATAATAAGTGACTGACTGTCTGCCCGAAACTAGCAACTCGGAGCCAGAAGTCTCAAAAGAACAGTAAAGATGCAACACTTGTTTATCTCAGCTTTGCTGGCAGGCGCAGCTGTTACTACAGCATGCGTACTCCCTACTGACACCCTCTCCAACAACATCACTGATGGCTTCGGGATCCTGATCCAGAATCCTGAGTTTCCTGCCATCCATGACCAATATATGATGCTAGAACCCGCTGGAGGTGGTGACATGCATTGGTTCGTTGGTGGATCACCGTCAGTCGGCAATTCTGCATTCAACCTAGTGCTCATCGAAGGTGTACTCGAACAGGGTGTCATCAGCGCGGTCATCGATGGCGAGGTAAGATTGCTGGTATCCCTTAACCATACGAAGAAACCAGGCTCAAGTAAGGATTGATTTATAGTATGACCCAGTCGCCAACACGACCAAGATATTCATGACGGAACGCACTGATTATCTGGCCTACTTTAGTCCAGTGTACGCCTGTGATCCAGACAACGACGAGCTACAGGTCGTACTTGCGTTTCAGGGTCGTGAAGACTTTGGGGATGGTGGGCTGATCTGCGTACGACCGTCCTACGACAATAGTTATGAGTTTCGATATTCGCCTCCGGGTAATACTGGTAAGTCACCTTAACCAGGGGGAACGAAATGCTGGTATCGCGTTGCTAAGTCAATTTTGCGTTTAGCGATTGACCCGGGTCAATGCATTCCGGTGACAATGGTTGTGGTACCTGCGGGTGAGGAGAGCACTTACCCTACCAGCGGCCCCTCCTCCTCAACCTCCAGCCTTGCACAAAGCACTCCCAGCACAACTAGCACCACCAGCACTACCTTCGCCACCAGTGCTACCTCCACCAGCAGCAGCACCTCAAGCTCTGCCACGGCATCCTCAACGCTACAGCACAAGCCTGTCGTTGGACCCTATTCATTTCTAGGTTGCTATACAGAAGCTACTACCGGGCGTGCTCTTTCTGCCAAGTCCTCTTACGATTACCCCGGAATGACAATAGAAGAGTGTGAGGCTGATTGTATTGGTTATACCTATTTTGGTGTTGAATACGGAGGAGAATGTTTGTTACCCTTCTAATAGTTTTGAAGTCCTTATACTTACATAGAAGATAGGTTATTGTGGTAATACTATTAATGCTGGATCCGTTTTAGCAACTCTCACTGATTGCAACTTTATTTGCCCTGGAAATCCCTACGAGTACTGTGGTGCTGGTCTTAGACTTGAGATGTATAAGCTTGGATCTGCTATTGTCTCTATGACTTCTTCGTCGTCGTCCTCGTCCTCATCATCCATCATTAGCACGTCGACATCAAGCACCACCTCCGGCATACTCAAAAACGGCGAATGCGACGCCTCACACCTTTCCTCTCTCCACATAACTCCTGAATTCCTAACCACCACCTCCTGCAACGCCAACGGCATTCCCCTATCCTTGCTACAATACAAATGCGTGACTGGAAAATGCTGATAAGCAGCGTAGGCAATTGGTGTAGTTTGTGTGATTAGGGGAACGGGTGCTAATTTAGAGGTCCAGCGGGTTAGTTATGAGAGAAAGAGATCGTTGTAGAATGTTTCTGCGCCGGCTTCTACGTGGCAGAGGCTGTTTTCCTGGGAACGGTCGAGTTAGTCCCGTAATTCCTTATAACCAAAAACAAGAGGGCCTGAAGGGTGGTTTTCTCACTTACCGTAATCTTAATAAAAGGCGGCAAACTCCCCCCAAGCACATTAACAAGTGACGTCCCAACGGTAATAACAAAAGTACACATGTACAACAACCCCAGCACTCCTCTTTTCCCCTTTCCCATCTCCCCTCTCCACTCCCTCCCAAACTCCTCCCTAACAGCTTCAGAACCCAATACCCCACCATAAGAATGCATCACAACAATAACCTCTTTCTCCTCCTCTTCAACTAATTTATTGAGTACAACTTGAATGGTATTCATGTTGCCTCCAAGGCCGATGATAGGGGGTGCGGGCGAGGCGTTGTACGTTGGTGGGAGGGGACATAGGGTTGGGTAGCCGGAGGATTCGAAGAGGGCGCGGATGCGTGCGAAGTGATTAGGTTGTGCCAGCTTCCGTGGAGGAAGAGGATTGTGGGTCTGGGTTTGGGGGTGGAGGTGGAGGTGGTCATGGTCGAAGAGATTATGAAGAAAGCGAGCGAGTTTGTAAATGGAGTTTTTGAACGCTAGAAATGTGGATGAAAAGAAGAAGGGGACTTTAATATTTGAGTGAGAAAAGAGTCAGCTAGCTCTGAAGTATGCATGTCCTGAACCCGTCATATCTCATACACTGTAAGTTGGTTGCCATCTAACCGAAAATGTGCGTCAACACTTCAAAGTAATAAAATAGTTAACAATAATTACTGTATCTAAAACAAGTAAAAACATTCTAAGCTCATTTAAAGATAAGTAAATTCAAACATTTAACGCTAGCATATCTCAAAGTACCTTAACAGTTAAAATATTCCCCTCCCCTCTTCCCCCCCAATAAACACACGTGGTGCGTCGACTTACGGTACTTTTGAAAGCACTATTACTTGCAATTACGAGACTCAAATGCATGTTTAAAAGCTGTTATCCAACTGTTGGTAACAATTGGTTGTGTTTTCCGCGTCGCACTAGCATTGGTTGAGGAAGCTGACCCAACGCTGTACTGATGTCTCCCCTTGTGTCTTACATTAATGACACAACATGTTGTAGTCGGTGACCCTTCTGGTGACCAACTGTTTGGCTGTCACACTGGGCCAGGGCATCCTGTCGACTGTTGTGTAAAAAAAATGTAAGACTTCTATCCTCCCACCAAGGTAAAGCGATGCTCTGCCACTCCTGTGCTTGAGAAAGCCAACATCTAAAGGTCAGAAACCCAACACAACACTCATGAGTGATATGAAGTATTTTCAGTGTTCACAGTCGCCAAATTTATCCGTTGTGGCGTACTGTATATATCTGGAGAAATGGATACAGCGCCAATAGATAGATTTATTGCCAGGATAAACCGATCTCTATTTAATATCTCATTATCATTTACCATTTACCATTTACGTTTACCCCCCATGCAAAAAGCCAGTACCAACCAGCAGGCCCCGTTCTTTATCAACAAAGTACCGCCTTGCTGTACCGCCTTTCCAAGTTCCCAAATTCCCAATAATATTTCTACACCAATACCCCGACAGCCCTTTCCCTATTGCCTGTCCGTATCTATAAACCTGCTTACTGTCCCAGAGATATACAAAATACCCCCACCTCCCAGCCCCGGCCCAGTTCCCAAGCCAGAGCCTAAAGTAAATCAACCACCCCTCTCCCCAAACTCCTTCGCCCAATCCTCGAATTGCTTCAAGCCCTGCTTACTAACACTCGGCCTAATATTCACCAAGCTGGCCTCAAAATCCACGAACTGTATCGGTCGAATCTGGTCCATGCTCATATGAAGCAGGGCCTCTCCCAGACTTCTGAGCGGTCCCATCGCTGCGTCTTTGGCTAAGGCTGTGATATCTGATCCGGAGAAACCTGTTTTCTTAAATTAGTCTTGTGAATTGAGAAGGAGAGACAAATCGGGACATACCATCAGTGAGAGCCACCAACTTCTGAATATCCCTCTCATCTAGATTATGTTTCTGGTGCCCAAGCAGAGTCCTTAATTGCACCGCTCTGGTCTCATCTTCTGGCAACGGAATATACTGCCTCCTGACAAATCGTCTCCGGGCAGCCTCATCAATGGCCCAAGGAAGGTTGGTAGCAGCAAGAACGAGAACTCGACTTGCATCTCCTCTTTCTTTCTCCTTCTCACTCTGTTCTCGTCCAGCTGCTGCGCGTTGAAGATCACTCCATTGAATCAAGAATTCGGTTTTAATCCTTCGCGTAGCTTCATGCTCGCCAGATCCAGAGCGGGAGGAGAGAAGGGAGTCGATTTCATCTACGAAGATGATACTTGGCGCCAGAGCCTTCGCTAGTGAGAACAGTGCTCTTACAAGCTTTTCCGATTCTCCAAGGTATTTACTCGTCAAACTACTTGCTGATATGGAGAAGAAAGTTGATCTTGACTCTGTAGCCACGGCTCTTGCCAACATCGTCTTTCCGGTCCCAGGAGGCCCAAAGAGAAGCATACCTCGAGCCGGTTCTCGCAGTCCCATAAATAGGTCTGGTCGAAGAAATGGGTATACAACTGCTTCTTTCAGTGCATTCTTGGCGATGTCTAGTCCTGCAACATCATCCCAATGTACTTCGTCTCCTTGAACCACAATCTCATTGAAGATCTGTTTTGCAGCTCCTTCGTCAACTCCTTTAGGTAGATTTTTCATTAAGTGGGCGACTTTCTCCTCCCAAGCACTCCTCA
Source organism: Cudoniella acicularis (assembly GCA_013054445.1). NCBI lineage: Eukaryota > Fungi > Ascomycota > Leotiomycetes > Helotiales > Helotiaceae > Cudoniella > Cudoniella acicularis. The sequence continues at coordinate 22,858 of JAAMPI010000005.1, forward strand.
CAGGATCCTTTTCTTGCTCATCCGAGTCATCTGATGTAGGTGTCTTTGGCTCCGCAAGGATTGGACGTTCCTTTTGCTTTTGTTTTTGCCTTCTGCTCGGTTTAAAAGCGTGACCTCCACTGCTATTAGCATCGTCATCCACACTTTGAGAAGAGGTATCTTCATCTTTCGATATCTTAGCCTCCCTTCGCTGCGCTCGTCTTGCATCGTCTCTTTCCTGATGCTTATCTTGTTGTCGAGGTGTTGAAATGTTTGGCGGAACTGCTTTCCTCGACACCTTTGTTGAACTTTCACCATCTGTTTCTCTGACAGCAGGTTTCCGGCGTAATGGAAGCTCGCTCTCTGCTTTGCTTCTCTTTGCACTCGTCTCTGGATATTCTTTAAGATAGGTGGGATAAGAAACAGGTTCAAATTTTGCGGATGGTTTGGAAGAATGTGGGGGTGGAGGTGGTGGTGGCGGGCTTCTTCTCGGTTTTGGACCACTAGATTCGGAAACAAGAGGGGAAGGAGGGTCAAAATCAATAAGATCTTGCACAGCAGAACTATTAAGCATTGAACCAGAAACAGCACCAGGCTGACCAGGATCCGTGCGTGGAAAGGGGTATCCATTCGAGCGACTGGATGTACCGTAGAATTCGGATTTTCCAGTTAAGAGACCCGTAGGACTTGATACTGGCGAGCTATCGTCAGAAACCAACGTTCTTGTCTTGCTATCGTATCGAACATTCGTAGCTGAGGCTTTCCTCCCTGTACCTGGTCTTCCCGGCAAAGGATCACTAATGCTCTCCTTTCTCCCTGAATCCGTAAGCGTCGAAGAGCTGTGATTAGCCTCGGGATCCAAACTCCTCCCAAGTCTGTCTCTCTGACCTTTCCCTACCGACTGCCAGGCTAACGTAGCCGCCTTGTTTGTGACCGGATTGTCCTTCTTCGTGGCTTTAGGTGGCCGGGGACTGGGTTTCCTCCCCGTCCGATCAGAAGATCTCAGCGTATGGAGCATTGCCCTTCCTTTTTCTGGGCTCGAACTCCTAGACGATTTGCTCGGTGGTGCCAACATACTCGGGCCCGTCGCCGCAGCCGGTGCACTAGCAACTCTCGAGCTCGAAGAAGTATATGTTGGTCTCGTCGGGGAACGCCTTCCAACCACCGCCCTTTCAGAACTATTCTTCATCGTGAAGGCTGGCCGCTGTGGTAACGGAGGTGGCTTAGAGATTCCCTCAAAGCTCATGGCGGGGATTGAACCATTCCCGATATACCCCTTCTCATTATGCTCTCTCGTCACCTCACTCGAATGCCTCGGTGTCCTTGAAGAATGTTTATGGATCTTTCCGTCTTTCTCCTCGGTCGAGGAATCAGCAGCCATCTTCTCCTGCCGCGAGGCTTTCAGCGCTTCGAGGAGATCAACCCGTTCTTTACATTGCATTTCCATATCCCGCAGACTGTCTTTGAGGGCCTTTTCGGTCTCGGATTTGGGAACATAGCCGGCGGGGACGCGGTAGGCATTGTGATAGTATATTTGATCGAGTGCAGAGCGCCATGATCGAAGAGCTTCTGCTTCGTTGCCCTATATTTACGTAGAATTAGCTACTTTTCCCTCCTTCAAGCACCCCAGATCTCCAAGCCAAAAGCGAACGAGAAAGCAACATACCTGACCCTCAAAATATACAGCCGTAGAACAAATCAAATAACACTCATCGTACGTCTTCTGCAGCGACGACGAAGTCTTGTTTCGCATCATGACCGCACTTGTTACTCTTGTTTCTCGCTGTCATGAGTGTATGCGCTCTTTTCAAATTCCGCAATGGATCCCTTCTCGTTGCAGCCCTTCGTGAATCGTAAAATCGTCGTCCAATTTCCAAAACCATTTGCAGGCTCTCAAAACTCGTGCCCTCGTGCCTGCTATCTCCGTGGTAGACGAATCAACAAGGCTCAGCTCAGCGCCGTGTTCGCTTCACGCCACTGTGACGTAGGTTGAAGGCAGCAAGGTTTCCCACCTCTAAAAAGCAAGACCCTTGTCTCTCACAATACTTTCTTCACAATCAAAGACATTTTGAATTATTCACAAAGATTCTTTATTCACAAATTAAAATTTCCTTTTTACATATGCATTTTCTAGCTTCGCAACGACTTCTTCATCCAGCCTTTAGGTTACGTGAAGAGAGCTACCTTTAGGGGTTGAGGCATAGCTGATAGTGGGAGGGTGTGGAGGCTTGGGTGTGGTGCAGCAACAGCCTCATCTTTTCTGTCTCTCAAAAGAGGCATGCTTTACGCCGGTTTAACATTTAAGTTAATCTAAGTCACCACTAGTGCGCGGTTTAGTATTTACAATTGCCTTCCTCCCAAAAGAACGGATTTATCGGTGAATTCATCCGATCCTCCCCTCGGCAATCTAGCTCGCCGGGGATTTGTTAACTTAGGTATCAACGCCCCTAACCCCTCCAAAAGGAATAAGCTTATTTTAAGATTTACACAGAATATAGGTAGGCAATCATTAAATGGGCCTGTGCTGGTGGTATTTCGTATCGGCTTGCATTATCATTTGGTATTCCATCAGATGGCAGCCTCCCTTCGTTATAAAAGTACATAGCGAGCAAGCTCTAAAAGCCTCTTACTCATACCTTTTTTCTCAAACCCCATGCACATGATCGCAAAAACGCCATTAAACCCGCATCTTCACTCCCTCGAGATAATCCCGTCAAACAGGTGACTGACCGCGCTCGTGGTTGCCCAAAAAGATCCAGCAAACCGCTCTAGAGAAGTGGAAGAAATATGTACAAAATCGAGATACTTTTCTGCCAGATGTGAAGATAGACGGAACGCCTTTCCTGCTTTTTGAAAATAGCAAGTAAAAGTTCGCGGTATCCAGAACATGATGATGTGCGATCCTCGTTGGTGGCTGAGAAATGAGCATGGTTGGAATTTGAACATCCCATGCTAGGAATATGTATTAGTGTGTATTTATCGTGAGGTCGCACTCGTCGATGAGATTGTGGTAAATCCTCGGAGGTGGTCATGAATCGCGTCGCCTGCAGCTCTAGACAACAGCGTCGTTCTGTTTGATGAAATAGGCCCTAAAAGAATTCTGTCAGCTCAAGTTTTTTTTTAGGTAGGCGATGCAAAAAACTCACTTGCAAGCTTCATATGCCGACCAACAAATGGCTGTACTCGGCATGGTTGTAACAACACGAGGCCTCACTCCCTTAAAAAATCCTCGGAAGCCTTCTCTCCGATGCAATAATCTGGCACTTTCCATAAATCCGCTGACATTTCGTAATTCAGCATCATGCGCCGTTCCTCTCGTCTGCAGCATTGTCTTTACCACATCCATTGGTGTTGTAAGAGCCGCGGCAAATCCTCCAGCAATACCGCCAGCAGCGCAATGTGTCAATGGGTCATAAGTTTTGGTTGGATTCATGGCCGTTGAAATTGATTCGTACGCGAGGAATTGTAGTGCCGTGAATGGAACGGTCATAGAAAGGGTCGTGGGGTACGAGACGTAGAACGCAGAGATGCCTTCGCTTCGGTAGACGTATCTGGCGCAATCTAGCATGGATTTGTACATCTTGCTCGAATTGTGGATTTGCATCCGCTGCTTGATAACTTTGAAGCATTAGCAATAATAAACACACAAGACCAGGGGGAAATTACCGTCAAAAGGATTCATGAGTGCATCGCTTGCAATTGTTGCGCAAGCTCCGCTGGTGGCTGGGAATAGGTTAGCAAAAAAATCGCGGAGCCCGGGAAATCCAACGCAACGTACCTGCGGCCAATGGATGGTGGACACCTGCTTGATTGCCTCCCATGAGATGCTTTACAGCTTCATAGGTAGCAAAATAGACGGCGTGGGCAGGTCCTGGGACATTATCAGCGTTTGCCTCTTCACCGCGCCCGTTAAGTGCTCAAACCTGCTCCTACAACCACACTGGACATGCCTCGCCATAGACTGAGGACTCCCTCCCCCGTGGCTATTCGGTAGCCTCCTTGTATCATCCCATTGTAAACGGCGGAGGGGGTTGGATTGAGGATTTGCATGCGAGTCTGCTGGGCGTCAGTTATCTCTATTTCCAACACAATACGAAGCACATTCTTGCGCACCTTGATTGCATCAATCGGATACATAACAGTATGCTCCTACTCAAATCATCAGTCTGCGATGCCAACGATTGCATGGTTGGAGGAGAAGCTCACAGCTATGCCAGCAAAGGCGCCCGCTGTCATATTCTGCAACAACGAAAAATTCGGTGGAAGTCCTTCATAGCTGTTGATAAAACCTGTCAGTCAGGGGCGGCAGATAATTGAAGCTACTGATAAGAGGTAGCACATACTCATACTCTTCAACGGGCTCTGCATTGGGCTGGGCCATCTGGGCGGCCACGGCCACAGATCCTCCTCCGTACGTATTCGATTGCAGAGCCAGGATGACGACCTCCTCGAGAGCACCAGGAACGGCAGAGAGATATTCGATGGGAGAGCTGTGATGGGGACCTGTCGCACAGCTCGTGGGCGATGTGTAGTGGTGGTGGGCGAAGAGGAAGGCACACGGATGGAGGTTTAAAAAATGATGATGATTGTCTTGCTCCAGCACTCTGAAAGAAGCGAAGTAACCCCTGTAGAAAGGCGAGGCGGCCGAGGCGGATGCCCGGGCGGATTCTGGAATTAACACAAAAAGCTCCTAGATGCCGAGACTAAAACAGATCGGAGGTTTTAAAGTAGTATATGTGCTGGCCCGAACACTTGGAGCTTTGCAATTACAGTACACATTATACATGCTGCAGCATGCAACTATGCTATATACGTTACTGTAGGTACCTTGTGGAGGCAAAGAAAGTTTGCAAGCTCCGTTTTCGCAGGCTTGGATCTCCGAGGCCACTTCTAAACTGTTCAGCGCACGGGCCAGATTTCTGCACAGCGATCTGGGGTAAGGGACGGCCTTCGTCAAACTCTTGGAGGATCGAACCAGGCGATCTCATAATCGTACCACTTTCGACCTTCACATCCAGATCCCACAATCCCATGCCCACGGCCCTGGACTCCCATCAAAAGCATGCCATCCCTCACGTAGGGATGGCTGCGGGGTAAATATAAGACTTGCAGCTCACTATTTTGCATTTGTGAGGATTACTGCATGCGCTGGAGCCAGGACTCTTGTCTCCTGGAAGTTATGTTCTGCAAGGCACAAGTCTGAAGAGACGCAAAGAAAACAAGGCTCATATGCTATTGGCTGCATATTCTCCCTGTCAGCTTGTTGGTTCTTTTGTGATACAGTCAACGGTGAAAGCCGCTGGCTAGGCTGCGGAACACTGCTATTGATGTGTTTGGAAACTTAGACACGCATGCTCGTAAGCATGCTCGCGGGTGGAAAAGAAGTTGGCACGCTACCAGCCAGATCATAGAGATTTACTTCTCAAACTACTGAATTGATCTTGGATTCAGAGATATTGAGAAAATTAATATCTTTAACAAGCTTTTCATCTGTATTCCGGGGATAGAGTTTTATAGTACGAAGTTTCAAAAACGCTCACAGTTTATGTTACCTTGGTGTGCCACCTTTTTTTGCTCCCGTGAAGCATGCTTGCAGGGCAATGTGATTCAGGAGAATGCCCATTGATGCACAAACAAATCCTTTCTTTCAATAACCTCCGCGGCATCCCTTGATTTGTTTGCATGCATTAATAAGAAAGACTGGCTTGGTAATATGGTAATGTTAAATATCAAAGAACTCTGACTCGTACCTCAAATGCCTCTAAACTCCACAAACGGCTAATACAACCATCAAATATGTACCCCAGGTCTCCCGTCCGTTTGGGCCTTGTGAAAATGATATATCATGCCAAGTACTCCACCCGCTTCCGATGGTCCTTCTCTCTCCTCATCCTCGTCTCTACTGATGCCTCTCGTAGGCGACGTCTCCCACCTCGACTCTCCAAGACCAGACGCACTTTCGTATGAACCGTGGGAAGCACTGGTTTGATTGGAGTTTTTTCTAGGTTTGGCATCATCTTCATCTTCCACTGGCTCTTCGATGATATCTTGACGAGCTTGGTGGCGTGAACGTGATGTTTGTTGACCACTGCGTCCCCCAAATGCAGCAACAGGGTGGTGATGCGGGTCTAGTATCATAGAGGTCATTGGTGATCCATTCGCAGCTGCGGGGGCAAATCGCGGCGTCCTGGCTGACTGAGGTGCGCCTCGCTGTGGCCTTCTTTCACTGCGGCCCATTCTGGAGGCTTGCATGTCTGCTGGAAAATTTGGGGACGTAAGACTTGGAAATGTTGGTGGGGGGTGGAATTGCTGTCGCATTCCAGGAGGAATGTGTCCTTGGATGCCCGTTCTCGGATTGAGTATGTAATTGTCAACGAAACCGTAGTACGAAGCTGCCATCTTTCCATGCTTCGTTGAATAGTAGTCGTCGCGTGGGTCAGTGCCGCCTCGACCTTGTTGTGCTGACCTGCCGTCACCTCGTTTGAAATCAAAAACAGCAAAAGAACAAACGTATCCAACGCCATCCACATGAATTGTAAACTCACGGAAGAAGTCAATGATCTGCTCGCTGCATTTCGGAAGACTTGACCAGAGAATAAAGGGAGTGATGATAATGCTAAAAACCTCTTCAAGAAAAATTACAAGTTTCAATTGATAGAGCGAGGCAAACTCGACTTTGACTTCCTCGCTATGGAGTCTGTTATCCCAATGAGGAGGTTTGTAATGAGTGTAGTCGATAACATTCCGCAACGCATACTCGGGATCGAGTACTTCGTTGTCCTCGGGGATTGCACCATTAACCATCACCCAGAGGGTTCCTAGAACTGTTACGTAAAATAAGACGGTTCTTTCGTGTGTGATCTCGAAATGAAATAACTCTGGATCCCAAAGACCCGAAAGGGTAAGGACTGAGACTATTGCACCAGCAATGAATGCTAGAAATTTAAAGAAATGTACTAGCTTCACCTTGGGAAACTGGTCGAGGTACCGCGTGGCGAACGGATGCGACATGTTCAATCGCGAACGAAATAGATGGTCGAGCTCGTTGAATTCGCGAAACTTCCATTCAGCCAGAGGGGTATACCGGCGGGAATTGATAGCAGCAGGGTTGTTCTTGTATTCCTAATTACTTGTTAGCGAAATGTCTTAATCTGGAGAGAAGTCTCATACGTTGAAGTATTTAAAGAAATACACAACAGTCAGGTACATGACAATCCCAGGTGCGAACAGAACATTCATGAGTCCAGCGAACAAGAATCGGCTCCGTAGGGCGTCACTAAGTTCCTTCCGTTTAGTGTCTTTCAACACAAGTTGTCGTACTTGACCCCTTTCATTGAAGACAAAATCCATGATACACCAATCCAGATTCCACAGTAAAGTCCTCGAGAAGAGCTGTCGGCCACGGAGAAATGGTATTGGTAGTGTCAAGTCAAGGATGTCTTTGTTGAACATGGCAATCAAATAGTTCTCTTTTCTCATGAGCCTGTTTGCGATGTCGTGGGCATCTAATCTTTCTTTTGACTGGCTGCCAATCCATCTCCGGTTTGCTGGAGATATCTTATTGGCAGTTCTAGGGTTTTGGTCTCTGAGGGTCATTATCCTCTGAACTATTTCTTGCCAAGAAATCGTCTGCATGTCGCTGTCTGGCACTCCAAGGAGGTGAACATAGAAGTCACGTAGTTGCAAAAGCCGGGGAATGGCAATGACTATCCTGTACACTTTCAAGATGCTGTACAGTGTAAAGAGCCAAATAGCAATGTTGGGAAACCCTGATATTTTTGTCGTACATTTTGGTACCAGGATTTGTGAAAATTTGTCGCTCGAGGAGATTTTTTGATAGTTGATGCACTGGGACAGAAAGGTAACGAATACCGCAACAAATATGCTCGATCTAGATTTTGTCAGCTCGGTCCAAACATTTTGAAGCTTTTATAGATCAGCTTACGCAAGATCGAGAGAATCCTTTAGCAGCATGCACCATATACCTTTCCCGACATAGTAATCGTAGACCTCTTTTATGAAATTATCTACGTTTGTGACGTTAATCCACCTCCACATTGCCTTATCCTTAGCACTTCCCGTTAACAACCCTGGCCTTGGTCGAGGTTGCCGTTGCGCGGCGGCAACGTTCTCGTTGTCCTCGTGTAGTTGCTGTTGTGCTTGGGCTGCCTCCCAATGAGCACGGTTCTCTCTACTCGACGGCCCAGGTATTGGAGTCTTCGTTTTTTGTTTCGATCGTCTCGTTCGTGGTGGGTTTGGGGTTGCCGCACCCGGCATGTCATGGCCCTCGATTAACAAAGATTCCGGCACATCATCATCTCCATCTTCTTCAAGAAGCCTTGGGGACTGTGGGAGCCATGTAGAGCGGTTTGTTTGTGCATTCCTCCTCTGGTCGGGACCCGTTGCTAATGTTCGTTGCTTGCGTGTTCCCAAAAATGCTGTGCTTTCCGTCGTCATTTGGCTATCTTCCCCGTTGAAGACCTCTGCATTCCCTAGCTCTTCATCACGAAACCGCAAGTTCTCCTCATCAAGAGCCAAACCCGCTCGTTCCTCGAGATCAGAGTCGGAAGACTCATCGTGGGCTCGGAGATCGTCATAAATCGATCGCGCCCCGCCATTTGATGGCAGTATTCGAGAGAAAAGGTTGGTAGAGGCCATCATGTTGGGTAAAGAAAGACCAAGCAAGACTTTTGGGTTTTAGAGAATCTGCGGAGTGAAGCTGTTTTCCAGACGCGCACTGGAGTAGCAAGAGGCTATCCTTTGACGCAGTGCTAGAGCGAAGCCCAGGGATAAGCATTTGGAATGCTTGATTTCTAGAACACGATAAATCTAAGATGACGCATGGCAGTATCCACGGTTATGCCATGTTGTTCTAGAGGTTTCGAGTCACCGGATGTTGCTGGTGCCTTCCTGGATTCACGAGTTGGAGTCGAGAGCACGAGTGCGAGGAGGGTGACTGCCTTTGCCTCCGCACCAGCCACACCGCGATATGCGCTCGGGCCTTCAACCTTCAGCCTCGTTCTAGGCCAAATATGGCTAGAGCATTTATAGGTGTACACCTTGCAACTGCAGTCATTTTTGGACCTTTGAATGCAAAGCTTCAGATTTTGAAGCTCAAGTTCTCCAAACCCATTTGCCATGACTACTGATTATTTCCTTACAAGGAAGCTCTCAGGTCTTGGTGAGTCGCCGATATCACCGACATCGCCGACCAATCCCCAGGCCCTCAGGAGCAATCCCCTGGCTGCCAAAGTCACAAGTGTTCTCTCAGCCTCGTATGCCGATTCCGATGTAAGAGATGCGCTGGGTCTCTTGGATAAACGTGGAGTCGAAAATAATGCCGAAACCCGCCGACAATTGAGGCTCGACGTGCAAAAGGAAGTTATAGAGAGCAATGGCGATATCATCCGTGAATTTGGTCGGGTCGCAGAGGTCGGTCATGTGTCATCCTGTTCCGTTTGCAATGGACTTACCCATCTAGCAACTTAAACGCATTGGCCTTACCATTGCGAGCTTGAATGAAGGGTGCGAGGAGATGAAAAAGCATATTCAATCTGCTCACCAAGAGACTGCTCCTGTGCTCCAAGAAGCATCCGAGCTCATGAAACAGAAAAATCAAGTGGAATCGAAGCAGCAGCTTTTGAAAGCATTCAACACCCATTTTGTGATGTCCGATAACGATATTGCATCCCTTACATCTACCGCTGAGCCTGTGGATGACAAGTTCTTTAGCGTTCTAGCTAGAGCAAAGAAAATTCAAAATGATTGCGAGATTCTTTTAGGAACGGAAAACCAACGACTTGGACTTGAAATCATGGAGCAAACCTCCAAAAACCTGAATGGTGCTTTTCAAAAATTGTACAGGTGGATACAGCGTGAATTCAAGACCCTGAATTTGGAAAATCCACAAATAAGTTCATCTATAAGACGAGCTTTGAGGGTTCTGGCTGAGCGTCCGTCTCTCTTCCAAAGCTGTCTTGACTTCTTTGCTGAAGCGCGAGAACATGTTCTTTCCGATGCCTTTTATACTGCTCTGACTGGCACCTCGGTCACCGGCGAGGAAGATCGTTCCGTGAAACCCATTGAGCTCGTCGCGCACGATACCTTACGATATGTTGGAGATATGTTAGCGTGGACCCATTCAGCTACCGTCAGTGAACGGGAAGCCCTTGAAGTCCTGTTCATATCTGAAGGAGATGAAATTGCCAAGGGCATTCAGGCCGGACGAGAGAACGAGCCTTGGAATCGAATCGCCGAAGATGAGGAAGGGGCAAGTAGCTTCGACGGCCTCAAGGCTCTCAATGAGTTGGTTGACCGGGACGTTGCTGGAGTCGCTAGAGTACTTCGCCAACGCATCGGTCAAGTAATCCAAACACATGAAGAAACAATCATGGCATACCGGATCGCCAACCTTCTCAACTTCTACCGCGTTACCTTCTCCAAGCTTCTTGGCGATGATTCTGTTCTTCTTGACTCCTTGACAAATCTGGAAGAGTCTGCATTAAAGCAATTCCGAGCCTTGATGCGCGATCACGTGGCGGGCCTTCAAGCAGATACACAGGTATCACCTGCGGATCTCGGACCCCCTGATTTCTTACAGGATGGCCTAAAGCAGCTTACTGCGATCATGAAAACCTATGAGACTTCATTCACGTCCATTGATACTCGAGAGAAGGACTTCCAACCGATCCTTGCAGAAGCATTCGACCCGTTCATGAAAGCAAGCGGGAGTATATCAGAAGATTTCGAAACACCAGAAAGTGAGATATTTGCCATAAATTGTCTTTTGGCAGCTCGCAACATCTTGGCACCGTTCGATTTTACTACTGGGCGGGTTACCAAAATCCAAGAGAATATCGAAGACCACGCCACTAGATTGATTGAACATCAATACTCCTTTTTCCGGAACAATTCAGCTCTGCAGCCTCTGATCCAGGCCCTAGCCCCTTTATCGGATAGTAGGGAAGACCTCAAATCGATCCGAAATATGGAAACATTTCAACCCGACACCCTGACCCAAGCAAGTCAAACTTTAGATGACTTCCTCCCCTCCGCACTGATGGATGCGATGGAGAATTTAAAACATCTCCAAAGCTCTAAACTAGCTAGAGAGATTACCGAAGAGGCCGCTGAGAGATTCTGCGATGATTTTGAGCAGGTCGAAGAGAAACTTATTGCAGCGGATGAGATCTGGGAGCAAGAACAAGAACAGAGTGAAGGGACCACAGCAGAGGGTGTTTCATTACGAGAATTGTTCCCTAGAACAAGTGGAGAAATAAGGGTCTTATTGTCCTGAGGAAGAGAGACCAAAGAAAATGGAATCCGACACGGATTTCTTCTCTATTTTGGAATCATCTCTTCGAGTAAGGCTTAACATCTCACTTCAGGTGTTCTCACATGTTGAAATTATTATCATCTATTCCCACAGGAAACGGGGTTCCGAAGCGGTTACAGACCGAATGATCAAATACAAATAACCATGAGATCCCAAGAACCAGAAAACCGTACCGAGATTGTAGATATCTAGAAACACATGTGAATGGTCTGACAGATTTTCCAGATGCGTTTGATCGCTAGAGCCGCATGAATCAGCCCTCCATCTGGAGACCCAATGAGGTGAAAATAAACTAATGCATCGCATGAAGCTACTCTTTAGTCACCATCGGCGTTTCCTACTTTGCCATGCACTTCCTGACGTGATTCTCTACCTAGGTACTCCATACCCCACACCCCCCGATCCTCGGAATAGCTTCAAAAGAACCTGTATACGACAAATGGCGGGGTTGAGGGATTAAATTGTGTTTACGACCATCATAAGATTCAACACTTATCTTAAGTACAACCTCGGGTACAATAGGGTGTGCGGATTCTGTTGGATGTGGTGTTTCTGCAATTCTACCCCTGCAGGTTTGGGCCCTGCTCCGGGTAATGACGCAGGCTACGCCATAGCCGGAACTGCGCGCATTGGGAGCTCAAGGGGCTTGAGCTAGCAGAATTTGAAGATAAGAAGCCAGAAAGATACAAGAAGAAAAGAGCGTATGGATTTGAATAAGTAAGATTTAGAATAACATGTGCAGCTGCCAGGAACAAAAGCTCCGGAACGAGGTGGGGTAGTCAAAGAGAAACCAAAAGACAATTTGTAGATAATGATCTCGACCCCTGCAAAAATAAAATCATGGAAAGCATCTGAGCGCAATTACGTCGTTTTTTGGGCCGTAAATTGTCTTTCAAAGGTTGTCTGATCACCACACAACAAGTCTGCAACTTTGCCAGCGTTAGCCTTTCTACTCGAGCAGTTCCTTGGAAGCGGGAAAGCAGCACGGTGCCAATAGGATATTTAGGTTCGGTGGCAGCCCAACCTGCTATCTAGATCCAGACAAAGGGTACGGAGGGAGCTACCACGTCAACCTCCCCAAGGTCCTCGTGAACATCTTTTTCGCAGCAAACGTCACCGAGCCCTCGCAGTCGATGTGATCGATATTAAAGCCTCCAGCTTCACGTCGAGAGCTGCGATTCACTTCCGCCGACGCCTACACCTACACGATCTTCCGTTTCGCCATCGCCATATCCTTCTGTCGAACCCGCATCATTCCACAGCCACATCCCCCGCATCGCGTCCCCCGCAACACGCCGCGTTCACTCGATTTCTCCAAAGCACCTCATTTCTCAGACCACGTCCACGCAAGGGTCGTCACCATTAACTCCTACTCTCGAAACTTTCTACTCGCAAATTTCTCCGAATACCATCACTTTCGATAGATTCTTGCGATGCCTGCTTTGGTTCAGGAAGTAAAGCCTCACGGCAGGTTGCTCCTCGTCTCTAACAGACTTCCTATCACTATCAAACGATCCGATGATGGCACATACGCCTTCTCGATGTCTTCTGGTGGCTTGGTCACAGGTCTCAGTGGCTTGTCGAAGACCACGACCTTCCAATGGTACGGCTGGCCCGGATTGGAAGTGCCAGAGGCCGATGCTGCGCCTATGGTGAAACGATTGAAGGATGAATATGGTGCGGTGCCAGTTTTTGTCGAGGACGAATTGGCTGATAGGCATTACAACGGCTTCTCAAGTATGCTGCGATAAAATGCATTCTCTGGCGCACTACTGACGCAAATTACAGATTCGATCCTCTGGCCCCTCTTCCACTACCATCCTGGAGAGATCACATTCGACGAGTCAGCATGGGCGGCATACAAGGACGTCAATCGTCTATTTGCGAAAACAATGGCTGAGAACGTGCAAGATGGGGATTTGATCTGGGTTCATGATTACCATTTGATGCTCCTTCCCGAAATGCTGCGAGAGGAAATTGGTACGAGCAAGAAGAACGTCAAAATTGGCTTCTTCCTTCATACGCCGTTCCCTAGTAGTGAGATCTACAGAATCTTGCCTGTTCGCGAAGCTTTGTTGCTTGGTGTGCTTCATTGCGACCTGATTGGTTTTCATACATATGACTATGCTAGGCATTTCCTGAGCAGCTGCTCCAGAATATTGTAAGATCATTCATGCAACTTGGAAAATAAAAGAGGCTGACCAATTACAGAGGAACCTCCACAACACCAAATGGTGTTGAATTCAGAGGCAAATTTGTAACTGTTGCAGCTTTTCCTATCGGAATTGATCCGGAAAAATTCGTTGAAGGTCTACAAAAGAAATCGGTCCAGGATCGAATCGCCGTTCTAGAGCGGAAATTTGAAGGCGTCAAGCTGATTGTGGGAGTTGATCGCCTTGATTATATCAAGGGTGTCCCACAGAAGCTTCACGCGTTAGAAGTTTTCCTAACCGAGCACCCTGAATGGGTTGGAAAAGTCGTTCTGGTGCAAGTCGCCGTACCTAGTCGGCAAGACGTCGAAGAATATCAAAATTTGCGCGCTGTCGTGAACGAATTGGTTGGCAGAATCAATGGAAAATTCGGCACGATTGAGTTCATGCCCATTCATTTCCTCCATCAATCCGTTTCTTTCGAAGAACTTACGGCTCTTTATGCTGTCTCCGATGCTTGCCTGGTTTCATCAACTCGTGATGGCATGAATCTTGTCTCTTATGAGTATATTGCTACCCAGCGAAAGCGCCACGGGGTCATGATTCTCTCCGAGTTCACTGGCGCAGCACAGTCTCTGAATGGTGCTCTCATTGTTAATCCATGGAATACCGAGGAGCTCGCAGGCGCTATCCACGACGCAGTCACCATGTCAGCCGAGCAGCGCGAGATCAACTTCAAGAAATTGGAGAAATACGTCTTCAAATACACCAGTGCATGGTGGGGCGAGTCCTTTGTGAGCGAGTTGGTAAGAATCAGCGAGCATGCACAGAAAAAGCAGAAGAGGATCGGCAGTGTTTCTGGAAAAGTCCACGAGCTTGTTGATAGTGTCAAAGCTCTGACTGTCGGAAAGAAAGAAAACGAGGAGGTGGCGCCGGATGAGTAGTCGGATGGCGCTGTGACATGATGCGATGCGAATTGATGAGTGATGGTTTGATGGATGATCGGTTGGGCGGGAGGATGATACGATACCAGTTTGTTTTTTTGTGTAAGAGCAAGACAGGACTCGCTTGGCGTTTATGAGGGACGAACGAACGAGCTGCAGGCTTGAGAATGGGCATGATTCATTGAAGTAGAAATACGAACTTGCTTGTACCGATTGTTGATGATCAGGTGCTCCATTATTCAACTGCTTCGTTGTAGCACTCTTCGGCTCTCCTATCCTCACCGCCTCATCACCGCGTCACTTGCTAATCCAAACTAAATAGCTGCCTGCTCGAATTTCTCTCCCTAAACACCCTTTTTCATCCACAAGAAGGGGACCCCCTAAATGTTTAACGAGCTCTCGCTAAGCGCTGACACCCCTATAATTTAGTGGGCGGTCCTGCAATGAGGCTTTGCAAGCGCTTTGTGATTACACACCACGGCACATCTTGTACTTCCAGATCAATAGTACAACGAAAATAAAAAAAAAGGATTGGAAAACTACCTCTCTAATGTTTCGATCTTTCCTTGGGAAAAAATCAAGCTGGTAACAAACATTACAATTCCTTATAATTTCACAAACACTTATCATTAACTTAATATTCCCTAATCTAGAATTTTTGGGGTGTTTCATGAAGGGAATCTCTCTGCCAAACAAAACCCCGAAAACCCAAAGAAATGTTTCAAGGCGTTACTATTGGCGAATGGGTAGTACAAGGCAACTAGCACAGCCACAACTTCAGCTCAGCCTTATTAGACATCCAAACCTACGACTTCGACCTAGAACTTATGGTGAAATGTTTAATAAGCACAAATGCCTGTATAAACAAGTTCCCCCATTGCAATGGCGGAACTAGGCGCAATCGCTGGCGTTATCGGAACCAACATCAAACTCTCCATCACCCTCTTCCAATTCGGCTCTTCCATCGGCTCAGCCGACTCGGAAATTAAAACTATCGGCACGGGAATCTCGCTCTTCTGCTCCGTGCTTAAACAACTCTAATCTACACTCTCCAAAGCCGTATCCTACCGCTATTCCATCAGCGCCATCGCTACGACTTTAGAAATCCTAACGTAATGTCAAGCAATCTTCGGCAAGTTGAAGGCGATTATCGATGGGTTGCAAAAGCGCAAGACGGAGGGAAAAGAGGCCCTGAAGAGTTTTGTGAAGGGCGTCAAGTGGACGTTTAAGAGGTCAAAGGTGCAGCTTTTGAGGAGTACGTTGGAAAGTTGTAAGATTACGTTGCATATTATGTTGTCGACGCTTGATTTTGCGCAGAAGATTTCTACGAGGAGGTGAGTGTGGATTCTTTTGCTTCTGTTTCTATTTTAGATGCCTGGGCTAATGGTCAAGAAAGGATGTCTACGGTTGAGACGTTGGAAGAAGGTGAGCAGGAGCAAGCTGTGACGCAGAGTTTGATTATTGCGCAGCAATGTGCTGTAGATAAAATCGAGAAGTTGGAAAGGGAATCAGATTCTCGTGGTGAGGATCTGGACGGTTCGACTGAAGAGAATCCGATGACTGGTGACGCTTCAACCAATAACGCGTCAAGGTTTTTGAAAGATTCTAGAGAACGGAAGAGAGCTTCGGTGTGGTTGAACAGCCTCATCGACAACTCCGTTTCGCCTGGTTTCCGTCGCCAGACATGGGAGGGCGCCTCGGCATCTAGTTTCTCGTCACAGCAGCCTTTGCAACTACTTCACAAGTGGACCGACCAAGGAGAAAAGCTAGAGAAAATCAACGAGGAGGTATCAAACAGTGCCCAACAGTCTACAACTCCCGAAAGCACGAATACCTCTCAAACATGGAAGAAGGCCATATCGTGGTTCACTTTCCGGAAACGAGGGCGAGGACGAAAAAGAAGACCTGCCTATTGCGAAATCTTTTTCCCGTTCCCCACAAGAAGTCGGCTTCTGGGTACCAGAGAAGAAAGTGACCCCCAAAACACGAAAGAGGTGGTCATCTCTTCATCCACCGACTAGCAACGGGGACAAAGATGAAGAAGACCTCCCCATCGCAAAAACTTTTTCCCGTACCCAACAACAGGACATCTTCCAGAAACCAGACGGGAAAGTGATCCAAGGAGAAGATCCCCTATCAACGTCTAAAACTTCCACTTATCTTCATCAAAAAAGTGATCTCCAAACGCAAGAGCGGAAGTCAGACAAGAAAATGATCCAAAAGAAGAATATTTTCCTGAAGGATTCCCACGCTCCATATAGTAATCTTACCAAAGAAAATCCCAGTGGCGTTAGTCATATGGACGAGGCAGCCAAGACAGAAGAGAAAAAACCAAAGACGCCTCCCAAGCTCACGGCTGACGATGTAAAGCGAGATATTCCGCCTATGGGAAGTTTCGGGAATGAGAGGATGTTCAGAGTCTCATCGGAAGACACCTGCTACCAAGTGCTGACTGATGCAATAAAACAATACCAGCTCAATACTCCTCCCGAGGAATGTGATTTATGTCTTGGGTATGACAATGTGGAACGCGTGGTAGAAGCGGACGAGAGGCCATGGTTGATCTTCAAGGAATTGGTTGCGAAGGGGAAGTCACCAAAGTTTTTGGTGGGGAAGAAGGGATAGCCTGGTGGACGGACTTATTTGAATTGAACGGTGTACTGAAGTTGATTTAATTACATTTCTAGCTTCGGTATTTCAGGAGTCTCGCAAGAATCTGATATATACTAAATCAATTGACGTTTGAACCAACCGCTCGTGCTCCCAAAAACGTTTAAAATCCCGCCCTTAGTTGGTGGGAAAGAAAGGGAAGGGAAGGGCAGGAGTTGTGTGTTGTGTGTTGTGAGGTGGAGTTTGGCGTAAGGCAATAGGTGGAGAAAAAGATGATTTGTAGTGGATTAGAGTGAGTGAGATTTTTTTTTGGAACTTTCATCCTGACAGTCTGAGGTCAGGTCGTTAAACGCTGAATCAGGAGGCCCAAGCGGGCCCACTAGAAGGTGGGGTTCACCTTACGAAATAACTTTATTTTCTTTTAGAATTTAACTTGGCGAGTAACTCTATCCGAAAACCATATTGTTTAGTCTTGTGTCAGCGGAGTTATGTTGCGATAAGTACTAGGTATTGAAGTCGCCTTTCCCATCAGTTTTGGCGTTTCGAGCTCAATTTCCTGAAAGGCATTTTCGCAGGCATGAGGTTCTACTGTCGACGATTTCGTCCAAGAGGCTCTACCTAGGTATGAAGTGCGCGTCTTGTAGTACCCAAGATTGTGATTCCTCAGAGTATTTTCGTCGAGATTCGGGTGCACTTTAAAATTGTAAGGACCCTTTTTTTCAAAGGCAGGCAAACAAAATTAGCTATTAGACTCTATGTGTTTGAAGCTATTGCACAGCTAACTAGCGTCGCTCTAGACATTAGGAGCTAATATCAACATGGTAGGTATCAACGCGAATGTCTTGAGACTTCGTCTTATCTCCTTGGTATCTCCTTTCCATCTGAACAACGCCCAGACACCACGCTTGTCCATCAAACAAGATTCCCAGGTCCATCGCCAGATACAGCAGCACTCACTACCCCTCCTGCTCCCGTGGGCGTTCCAATATAGTTATTTGGCCTGTTACCTTCCACCGTCGCCCTCGCTCTCTCAAATCGCGCCCAGCCTTCCCTAGAAACCTCATCTTTCCCCACCACGGCCCCATTCGGAGCTGCAACACCAACTCCATAACCACCTCTCATCACCTCCTCCAACCACAAAACAACCTTCTGATATTCCACCCAATCGTTCCTAATCCGCGCAGGCAATCCACTATTATGCAACAACGCGACAAGCCCCGCATTCACCGTATTGGCAGCAGCGAGAATCGTAATAGCAGTATGGTTCGAGCCAGCGGAGGAAGCTCCAAGACCAGTCAGAACAGCGCCGAGGACGAGTTGCAAGATGAGGCAAGTGTTGTAGATGCTGGCAGTGATGTAGAATTTGTATTTGTTTTTCGTACAGGCTGTAAGAGCGGTGCGGTAAAGGCCTTGGTCTAAGCCGTGAGGGGGCCAGAAGACCTGCGCGAAGCTGCGTTTGAGAGGCCATGGGCCGCCGAGCATCTTGGTAACATCGTCTGCGGTTGTGGGGTCGAGGGGGTTTATCTTTTCGACGGCGACGGCGGTTTTTTCGTCAGTTGAGGGTTGGGGACTAGGGAGAGCGCCGTTGGTCGCCGGCGGTGTGGTAGTGGATGTCGTCGCCATTGTGATGCGTTGTGTTGCGGGTACGGTGGGGGCAGAAAGGAGAGGATATCGTGACTGATATCAGGATGTGCGAAAGTGAAGTTCGTGATTGTCAAAGAAGGGATAGTGGCCACCTCACCTCACAAGTCGCGGCGACCACATCTTCGAGCACTTGCTCCAGCCTCTCAAACGTCTCGCGCTCTCATTCTCTCTCCTTCGTTTTGAGCCCTTACCGCTTCGGCTCTCTCAGCTACCTCTCAACGCCGCAGCGGCACAGCAAAGGCAAGTCACACCCCGGTGTCCTACCACCTCGACGTCTGATCTCTGTTCGTCCAAACAGCTTCGACGGAGAAAAGAAAGCGTGAAGCCATCGCGCGATTGTGGAATAGATTTCTTTCCAAGGGCTTGCAGCTGAGTGGAGGTGAAGAGATGCCAAGGAAGCTAGGATTCCAGGCGAATAGGAAGGTGGGGATGACAGCAAGGGGACAGTTGCAACCGAGGCTAGTATTGGCCAAGATGTTGGATCGACATGCAACAAACTGGAATCGGGTAGGGGTAGGGGTGTTGAATTGTGGGGCGGGGGTCTAGATGCTTGGGTGTCCCTCCCTCTGGGAAGGGCACAGACTTCAGTGCTTTCGTTAAATGGATAAAGTGAATCAAAATGAAATGTTTCCCTACTAGGGAATACTAGGAGAGGGGGAAACATATTTTCGTGCCAAGGATGGGGATTATCATTGAGGGAAAAGCATCAATGAGATTTGTAGGAAATGGAATTCATCCTCAGCCAGGGCGTCCTTTTCTGCCACTAAGATAAAGCAACGCTTGTGTTGAGTAACAGGATCAAATAGTTGTGCAAGACATGACGTTGGCTTTATATTTTGAGGGAGGATGAAAGAATATATTGTCAAGAGCTTCAGACACAGTTCATAACACGCTCCACAATTCCAGTTTTTTGTTATTTACGTCATATTGCTAGGCTGTGTGAATCGGTTTCTATTGATCTCACAGCCAACCGGAGTCAGCTCTCCGGTCTTGATGTCAAACACAAACCCGGCGGCTCTTTCAGCGAGTTCCCTCCTGACGAGAGGAGAAGCTCGGAGGATCTTGAGCTCATCTTTGACACTTTGCTCGAGGCTGTTTTAAAGAAATAAAGTCAGCTTGGATGTTTGACAGAAATTGAAAGGAAATTGGGACACACTCATTGATTGCTCCAAAGCCCATGGTGTCCAACTCGGCATGACCCGGAAGGCGCTTCTTCAAATCCTCTCGGATCCCGGCATCGGTGAAGTGGGATGCACCGCAGTCTGTGACCGTTAGCTCGTGCTCATAATTTGAAAGGTTGTTTCTATATTACCAGTGTGATGGATGATGAGGATATCTTTGATTGTAAGGAAAGAATCCAAAGCCAAGATATCGTTGAGAGCTGGGTTGACATGACCACAGATATTGCGCATAACCAAAACACCGTCTGTTCAACTGATTAGTCTCGCGGCCCAAGTATGCCACAACATGAGGGGACATACCTCCAGATTGCAAATTGAGGAAGTACTCAGGCTTGCATCGGGGGTCAATGCAGGTGACTGGAGTGCTTTAGCCTCAGTTGTTGATGGAAATTGGTACAGCTAAGTTACTTACGAACAATCACATGCGGCACATCGACACCCATTTGTCCCATCTCGGCAAAAGTGGGGCTAGGCTGGTGGGTAGCTGCCACTGCCCTGATCACCGTTTTAGAGATTTGTATTGGAATCGGAAGGAGTGGTTTATCTTACTTGTTGCGGTTCACGAACTCGTCGACTGTGAGGGTTGCCATTTTGAAAATTGACGTAGAAGATTGGTTTGATCTTGGGGTTTTATGAAAGATTTTGGAGTTTGGATGATTGTAGGTCTTATTGCGAAATGATGATGAGAGGAAGGAAGAAAAGAAGAATCTCCCAGCGTACTTATACCCAAAAGAGAGAGTGTGAGATGGAGAATGTTGATTAATCGTGCTCAAACTGATGATATACTTGTCCAGGGTATCAAATTCCCCAAACGTTGAAGACGGGCTTCGTGACCAGCCTTGAACTGCCAATTTGACTCGAAGCAGTGAAGTAGTGAAGCTCGTGCACTGCGTAAAAGTGGCCCAGCAGGCCACTTGCGCTCTAGTGATGATTCGTGCAGTGCAAGACAGAGTTTAGAATCACATCGTAGGCTCAAGCTTTGAAATCAAATGACTCTTCCCAGGGTACTTGTTCCCATATCATGTTGTCCCGGCTTTTGAAATCCTCCGACGATCAACAAGACTACTGTATATCCGAAACCTTGAGGTCTCTGCAGATGTCAGACCCGCCCAGGCACTAGTGAAATGTTAATTTCAACGTCAAAGTTCGGTGCCAGGGTACCGAACGCCTGGATTAGGATAACATGAGGCTGTCGTCTGACTTGTAAACATGTTGATGTCGAAGGAAGGTGCCTCTTTTTGCTTGCGAATGCTTTCGGGGGAGTCTACCGGTAGCGTCATTGCCAGGGTACAAGTTGCTCCAGATGTCGTTTGAACTCCTCTCTGCTGTTCAAGTCCGAGAGTATGAGGCAAGAACTTTTGAAGCCTTCAAAAGACCATGAACTAGATTTGGTTGAAGTTCCGCCTAGCCAAACGTCGAATGGTCGGGAGAGAGCGAGCTTAAGAGTAGGGATTTCTTTCGTCGTTCAATAACATGGCACAGTCATCCGGAAGCTGGCAAACATGGTGTTTGAGGGCAAAGTGTACCTATTTCAATCCTCGATCGACCTCTGCAGTCTGTACCACCTCCGGCCTGCTGCCAAACAGAGCTGCTGTCGAGTCTCCAACGGTTAGCCCCAGGTCTTCGCGTCCTATTTTCGTCGTTGATTAATGACGATGGTCTGCGGGCTGACAGGTCAGCAAACCCGCCTAGGCCGCATTGAGCAAGAAGTGCCCTGGTCTCTTTAAAAATGTGGCAGAAATGCGTGAGCTTGAGTGGCCTTTCAGCTCAAGTAAACCACTTTTACCCCTATCCTCGTCTGCACGCTTCGGCAAATCCAGTCATAGCTGCCGTCTCGCGCGAACGACACTTGGACATTCCCAGCTCCCCGCTTTTGGCGTGCCCAGGTGTTTCCCTCCCCCAGCCCTAGGAACGACAAATGAAAGGCAACCACCAGCTTTTATATCTTCGTCTTACTCGCTCACCAACCCACTAGCCCGCCTCCAGCTATCCGGTGCCTAGTCCGGCTGCAGGAACACCGCTTCCGGCAGAGGAAAGCCATCGGCCATCGGCCATCAGCTATGCTGCCGTGCCAAGTAGCCAACCGCACATTGCGCTGTTTGTGTTTCGTTTCCCGCCTGATATTTTGGGATTGAGGTCCGTAGATCTTGCTAATAGCGCGCATACCATCTTATTTTATCTCTTCCCTACTACGTCCGTATTCTGTTGTCCTTCTCCAACCCTTTTGGCTTCTCGATCGTCGCACCGTCCGATATCACAGCAATCGCCATCCCATTTACCTTAAGTAGCTATTTCGCATCCCAGGGTACCAACATACCGATTGAGACTTGCTTGACCGTAAGCTAGGCCACGACCATCCACCACCACTATTGTCCCCTGACTTTGCAGACAAACCAAGCAACCAACACGCACCATGGCGGAGAAGCAACCCCAAATCGAATTCCAATTCGTCAATTCGACCATCGATGCCCCTTCCGTGCCTCGCGACCTTGCCATTCGTGCTCTGATCCGAAAGCAGGCAATGAAAAAGGCATCTGCAGCGCGACGCCGTGATGGAAACTATGGAAAACATAATCTTCGACAATATCCCGTTTTCATAATCGACCAAGAGATCAGTAATCCCCAACCATCCGTACAAGTCGTCGGCGAAGGAAAGCCAGCCTCGGAAAACCACAATGGGGCCAAATACGATGGACGCAAGACGGGGAAAGATAAGACTGGACGAACAGTCACGGACAAAGCTGATAAGACGGTGGTCGACCGTCAGCGTTGGCTTGCAAGAATTGCCTCGACTATTCCTCCCAGCCTATCTGCCAAAGGTTATGAGCTCACAAGTATGAAATCTGATTTCGACATCCTCGATTTGTCGACATTAGCCACACTTCATGTTGGGCGTGCTGCGCGGAGGGCTCTATCCCAAGATCCACACCACCTCATACGTCAACTCCGTTCTCATCAACGATGGTCGTATCTTGCTTATCTGCCAAAACTCTATGGCCACATACCCTGTTTAAGCGACGCTACCGATTGTGTGATTGCTCGTGCAAGACAGATAGTCTCTCCCCACGAAACCTGGGAAGCTGCTGTGATAACCTTTTATGTGAAAGCCTTGGACAGCCTTCAAAAGGCTTTGGATTCTCCTGCCACACGTTATCAGCCAGAAGTGCTATGTGCCACGGAAATTCTAGCTTTGTACGAGGTATGCTTGTCTCGCATGGCCTTACACTCAATCATGCTCTAACCCGCCATCTTAGCTCTTAGACCCTTCCGGGGAGACGGCTTGGATTCGTCATGCAGTAAGGATAACCGGGCCCTTTAATTCTTTGTCGTTTTACCCAAGAGACACGTTTGATAAGGATTATATACACTTGGAACAACCCAAAGCAGTCTTTCCTGTTCCGTTCATTCTTGAAACATATGGAGATAGAACTATGTTGACTCCCCATTCTTCTAGGCTGGTGCTGCTCGATTGATACAACTTCGAGGTCCTCAGAGATACAGCACCGACTTCGAAAAAGCTTTGTTTATGGCTCATACTGGTCCAATTGTAAGTTTCTCTATGAATTTAATCTCACATGCTCGCCATTTTGTACTAAAGCTGACGCCTGTTCTTAGATGACAGAATGCCTACTAAATAATGAACGATGTTTCTTGGAAGAAAAAAAATGGCAAAGTGTTTTCCGATCAGTTATATCGACCGAGGACGAGTTCCTGATCTCAGACCGAAGTGAGATTACAGTGTCTCTTATAATGCTGAAAGCATTCGTACCCGGCTTTTGCTACGATGTCACCAATATCCTATGTGTTGATACAGAGCCGGATCTGGAATTCATCGACGCCGTTGTAGGAGGCCTACGCAATTTGAGGGCAGAACTTCTCAAGTGGCATTCTAGATACGAAGCCATTCTGAAGTATTATCCGAATATGCGACCGGGTAGTTCTGAATACGATAGTCACTGTAAAGTGTTTTCGACGTATCTTTCCTGTCTGATGATATCGAGCCGATTGCTAGCCACAATATCTAGCTTCGAACGAGCCAAAACGGAGGCAACTGCGCAGAATCTTGCAGATCAAATGCTTGAACTCGACATGGAAGTCAATTCTGTGAGCCGGCAGACCTGCCTCTTCATGGCACAAACCCATGGCGTCGCCAAATCCATCAAGGCCACAGAAGACGAGTGGAGAGATTACTGTACTAGGGGCTTAGAAGTTCACAGTGTCGCTGGTGGGTTACTTGCTCGAGCAAAGTTGCAAAGCTGGTGTAAAATGCTTGGAAGAAAGATGCCATGAGATGAAATCAAGACCTCAGAGCCCAAGTGGGCATGAAAGTGTACGAAAATTTAATGATCGGCGGTGGTTCCGCTGATAATGAACGAATTTATGCCTATCTGTGCCTCCATCTGTGCATTATTTGTTACCCTGGTCTGGGGGTGTTCGTAATCTACGGAGCTCAGCTGCAGATCTTCTTTATGGCGTTTTCAGCGTTGACTATGTAAATTCTTCTCGTTCAGATCAGTCCACTCCAAGTGATCTGAGACACTTCAAGTGATTTAAGAAGCTCGATTTTCTATTGGCCAAAACAAATTAGCCTATGCGCAGGATCTCTGATCTCCCCACCGGTAGCCCGGAGGCTCGACCCACAGCAGAAAATAGATGCAGAGCAACGGACACCGAAAGGTGCTGCTTGAAGTTCATTATCCAGTCGCGTTGGAGATGTTGGTTCATTGTTAGCATCGCTACACGGCACTCATACAAGTTTCTTCAGAAATTATTCTCTCGAGACTGCAAACTTTCAAGGAGGAAGAACTATGTCTTTGAATACGGCAACATATGACGGATTCACAATACCTACGAATACGAACTTACAGACTTCTTATCGCCAGAAAACCAGCTCTATCCCCCAGACTTCCCAGACTCCAACATCGTCAGTCATAACAGCAACGACAACAATTTTATCAACACCAAATGCTTCTAGTCAACAAAATGGCAGTCAATCGAATCCTCTTTCCGCGAATTCAAAAGTCGGTATAGGAATTGCATTGGTTATCTTTGTCAGTGCTGCGACTCTGGGGGTTTTATTCTGGCTTCGCAGGAGAAGAAGGGCAAACCCGCAGATAAACGACCACTCACAAAACATCGCAACACCGGAACCCGATCCCCATGAGCTTATCACGCAACATAATATTCATGAGCTGAGTACGCCGCACAATGTGCTCGAGAAAGGTTCGTCGGATGAGATGAGCGAGAAGGTGAAAGAGGATGCTGAGAAGGGGAATTCGAGTGTTGATGTGACGGTGTCGTCGAGCAGTCATATTACCAGTCTAAGAAAGAACGAGTATTATTCTTCACCATCTATGATATGCGAGCTTGAGTCTTAGCCTTTTGGATAGTATACCTTTTCGGAGACACGTTTGTCAGTATCTAGAGTGAAGAGGTTCTTGTCTTGGAAGAGGAATTCTGCGAACTGCGAATTGTGTACGCATTGCCCCCCAGAAAATGGATTTTGGAGAAAGCGTACACAAGGAAGAAAGTCAATGTTCAGAACTAGTGGGGTTTTTTTTGATATAGAGAGATGGGCAATTAGACTTAGACACATTGTATTAAACATAGATGGACTGGATGAGAGGCGTACAACTTGTACCCCTTAGTCCCTAATAGAATAGAAATTTATACGAGAATTTGCATATATTTGCCCATGGGGTCTCTGAAGAATTTGCGTAGCTTTGCCTATCGAACTCTGATTTTGCTAAATTTTGATTTTTCAGGCTGTCAATAGACCTTCAGCCCTAAGCCCTCAGCCTCCTAACATGAGCAAGAAAGGGGCTCAGGGGCTCGCTTAAAATATTGCCCGAAATTTGAAAGCTGGCAGTTCTTCGGCAACCGGGTTTCGCGGCAGCACTGCCACAATTGGCACCCGGATGCAGGGGCCATGAATCAAGCATTTCCAAGCCACCAGTCACCGCGATCTGTCAAACGCAAGCTTTGCATGCCAAGATGCTATGCCGTGCAGATGTCTATCTCACCTCATTCTTCTCCCCGCTATACATATATCTCTCTCGTCGCACAACAAATAGTTAGAAGCAGAGAGCCCTCAGCTCATAGGCAAGAGTCTGCGAGTTGAAACTCGACAGTCTCAAATTTGTCGGCCGTGGTGACACACTGTTTGGAGGTAGCAACGTAAGCCCCATTTTACGAGTTAACGCGTCACGGTTGCTAAGCCCACATTATTTTTTCTGGGTCCCTCTCCCTCCCTCTCCAATCTTCACCCCTGCTCGTAGCTCTGCTAAGCGGGAGATCGCCTTGAACGCTTTCTATTTGTGTACAAAGCGCACTCTGTGCAATCATTTGCTGGTGGAGACGAAATTGTGGTGCCGTATGCCGAATCCAGGAACTTGCAACAAGTGTTGGTGGGTTCAGTGGACTCGTATGCTCGCCATTGCCCATTTCCTTCTTCTCTCGCGCTGTAAGGCCAGGCTTTCCTTTGTAAACACTTCTTTTCAAAACCTTTGATTCTTGCTTTTTGGGATTAAACATTTCTGTCGCTATCGTTGAATGTGTCGCTAGGTTCATCTTGCTTTCTTCGAACCTTCTTCAAGTCATTTTATACACCCCACGACTTTTTCCATCTGCCCTGTCTAGGATGAGAGGAAGCAAGACCTTGGCTTGCGGAGCCGCAATCTGGGCATCATGGAGTCAGACAGCAACTGCGATAAGTTTAGATATCACATCAGAGAGTAAGACTTATCCCACGACAGCCAGAGCGATGTCTTCTAACAGAGTACAGCATCCATCAAAAGTGCCTCGAGCACAATAGCGTACGGCATGATGAAATATTATACTGGAAACCACACTGGAGACACACCAGGGAACCTTCCAAGCCCCTACTACTGGTGGGAAGCAGGCGCCATGTTCGGGATAATGGTCGACTACTGGTACTACACTGGAGACACAACCTACAACGATGTCGTTCAGCAAGCGCTTCTGTCTCAGATTGGTACAGATGATGATTACATGCCTACGAATCAGACAAAAACAGAAGGGAATGATGATCAGGGGTTTTGGGCGATGGCTGCCATGTCAGCAGCAGAATCAAAGTTTCAAGATCCGCCATCAACCGAGCCGGGATGGCTGGCTCTTGCGCAGGCTGTGTTTAATGAATATGTTTCGAGGTGGGATGACAGTACATGTGGGGGAGGCCTGCGATGGCAGATTTTTACGTTTAACAACGGTTACACATACAAGAACTCGATCGCAAACGGATGCTTTTTCAACATTGCCGCCAGATTGGCACGATATACGGGGAATCAGACATACGCTGACTGGGCCGTAACGACATGGGATTGGATGGAGAATGTTGGGTTGATGAGTGATACCTACTCAGTGTACGATGGTTCGAGTGATTTAACCAATTGCTCGACCGTCGACCACTTGCAATTTACGTACAATCAAGGCATATTCCTATTTGGAGCAGCAGTGATGTACAATTACGTATGTTCCCATTTATCCTCCCGTCTCCTTGCAATTCTAATGTGACATAGACAAATGGCTCCGCATTGTGGCAAACCCGCACCTCCGGCCTACTCAATTCCTCCTCCATTTTCTTTAAGGACGGTATTATGTACGAGCAAGCTTGTGAGGACGTCAACACTTCAGGGACCTGTGATACAGATCAGCTATCCTTCAAAGCATACCTCTCCCGTTGGATGGCCGCGACCACCAAAATCGCACCTTTCACGTACACCACCATCATGCATTACCTGAAGACATCTGCTGCGGCCGCAGCAGCGCAATGTGATGGAGGCACGGATGGAGTTACCTGTGGTGAACACTGGACGGCGAATTCGACTTGGGATGGAACGTATGGAGTTGGGCAGCAGATGAGTGCGCTAAGTGTGGTGCAGAGCCTGTTGATTGATCAAGTGAGCGAACTCGTCACCAATTCGACGGGTGGGACCAGTCAAGGAAATTCAGCGGCGGGGACTGGGAGTTCGTCGACGAGTAGTGTCACTGTTGAAACCACGATTACGACTGGCGATAAAGCGGGAGCGGCCTTCTTAACAGCGGTCATGATAGCAGGCGTGCTTGGCGGCTGTGGATTTATGGTCATGGGGGCGTGATAAGTTCTAATGAGAGCCATTTGCTCTCTTGTGTTCTTTTGTTATATAAGCGCATTCTTTGTACATTTTTTCGATCCTAGACTTCTAGGTACAGACCGGATGTCGGGAATCTAGCTAGGCGCTCGGCGTTGTTTCGATAATTTTATTTTCTTACTCATGTAAATATGTATTTATACCCACAAGCAACTCAGAGGAACACGCTCTACCATTGGATTTCCTCGCGGTTATAAAATATTCCTTCTTTTCCTTGAGTGTCGTCGCCAGTGACAAGTATCATTCCTCCGCCCACCACAATATCACCACCGCACAACTCCGCCTTTCACAAGCCCTTCCCGAACCTTACTTCAATAAAAGCCTCGGTCTTTGAAAACAAGCCCCCGAATCTCTCGGTGCACGCGGGGAAGAGCATCCTAAATGGATGGCGTATCCTGGGGTATAGTAAGGCTGATATGCGGAGATGCGGCAGAGCTACCCGGAGTGGAAGAATGACCCGGGGTGAGTACCTTGCATGTACCTTTTTGTTCGCTCTCTTTCGGCGACTTCATAAGTTTTGTTCTGGGGGTTAATTTCCAATTGCGGTCTTGAAATTTTTAAGGTTGAGAAGTTTCTCCTTCAACATGTCATTGGTTAAAATTCTATTGTTATACTTGCCTACTAGCTATTCAAAATATTTATCTCCTTCCACACAAAATCAAGGAATTTCTTCAATGCTAGCCAAATTAAAGCTGCATATCAGATCTTACACGCTATTACGTGCACGAGCGTCAACTAAAGCTCCCATAACCACAAACCGACCAGGTTCTCCACAAACATCTCTAGGGATGTCCCGGAGATAGATCTCCATTTCGCCATCACCCGTCCCATGCACATCTGTTTCTCTCCACATTCAGCACAAATTTCACGTGTATGTCCGAATGCTGTTACTATCAAACTCTTTCGGAGAGTGCAAAGTGGAGGAAACTGCATCTCTTCGGACGAAACATCCAGTGATTACACTTACTCCACCAAATAAGTCCTAAGAACGCGGGGTATATGGAAACGGAGAACATGGAGATGGCAAAGACTAGGAAAGACAACGCATGTGAGCTACCCCGTACCTTGGCGTCCTCCTTGCCCTCTATCCCAGGAGAAACGTGGACACCATTCATCATCCAAGAAAAGTATATAAATTGTCCATATGTCCTGCATCACATCACTTCCCTCTCCATCACATCATCAGCTTCCAATCCAAAACCAGTACCGACACATCCACAATCTCAATCTAAGTTCTTCTTAAGCTCAAACCAGACAGTCAACATGCAATTTCCAACCGTCTCCACCATTGTCCTGGCCTTGGCCACTGCCGTCATGGCACAAATCGACCTCAGCGGTCTTCCAGACTGTGCTGTACGTATATCTATCCAACCATCCCCCTCATTTTCAAGTGTTTTAGAGAAATATGAACTGATAGACATGACGAAAATAGCAGGTGTGCTTTGTGGATAACCTAGTCAACACCGCCTGCAATAGCACTGACATTGTTTGCCTCTGCGGCGATTCGACCTACTTCACAGATACCGAAGTCTGCGTGCTGACTGATTGTGACACTGCTGACGCCGAAAGTATGTTCCTCCTTTTTTGCTGCTCTCTGCTCCCTCCTCCCTCCCTACTTCATTTTCTTTACTCGAATTGTCTTCCCAACAGAAAAATAGAGAAGAGGCGAAAAGAAAGAGGCTAATGAAAACAACAGCAACCCTCACTTGGGCCGACACAACTTGCGCTGCTGCTGGTGTCCCACTGAGCAAGAAGCGATCTATCTTTGGACGAAAGCACTAGGTGCACCTTCTCGAATCTCTCCCTTACTTCCGATCGTATCATGCAATTGGCAGCGAAATTGATAGGGAGGGCAAAGAGTATCAAGGGAACAAAAAGAAAAAAATGATGTGTTGGTGGTGGGAGAGTAGAATGTTTAGCTCTCGCTATGATACTTTGGTTGGCAGCTAGCTTTCTACAATTCAATAAGGTCCCATGCCAATTTTCCCCAAATCAATGCATCGGCGAATTATATATGCATCATTGATTTACGAAAATCATTTAAATATCAAGCATTGGCCCTTAGCAAAACCTTTGTATTCCTACCTTTAAAGTTTTAATAGAAAAATTACGATCAGAGATATAAAATTAAAATTGACAGTAATTATAAGAAACTTAAGCACATTCCAGAAATTTCTTTTTGAAAATACTTTATGCTTTTTTAAAATCTTTAAAGTGGTTTGCGTAGAGAGCAAATGAATGGTCTCAACTCTAAAGCTACTTTATACAAATTCACTAAAGGTAGCCTCTCAACATTACGTGAGCTTCCCTATTGAAGTCACAACAAGATATAAAAGCTGCATATTATCGTAAAGATTAATGCCATAATTCTATTGGAGTAGATTTATAAGTTGGCTTGAAGGTAGTTTATATTAGTAAGGTTGAGAACAAATATGATTGAGAACAACCAACCTTCTATTTAGTTTAGACGCAATCTCATTTGCATTTCTTAACTATCTAGTCACTTCAGCGCTTAATCATTTTTCGAGGTAATGATTTGAGATCTGCCGCTTTAAGCCATGAACCCGTCGTCACTCCACACAGAGGATGTCATGATCACGTGACTCACGTGCTTTTCAACCCGCAGGCAGAACGCGACATCTTGAGCTTAAGATCTCGTGTTAAACGAAGCTCTAGAAAGGTTGCAACAGCTCGCTCTCTCACCATTCCACAATTCGACACCCACATACGAACAGAATCTTTATTACTATTGCGATACTTTTACCATATTTCATCGTCTGACAGCCTCCAAACATCCCAATCGTCCTCCAGACATGGCAGACCCCACATTACCCGCCGATGCTCCCCCGCGCAAAAGCACGGAAAGTCCAAGGAACGGTGGAACTATCAGTCATCGCTCGAGCTTCGCAGAGAATTTAAGACACTCTCCTCGTTCTCAGCGACATCCGTCATTCACCCAAGCCGCTGTCCAAGAGCTCCTCAACCACCCGCCGGCCACGAAGACCGGAGACCCTCGATTTGTCGGTAGGGATTGGAGAAACATACGTGTAGGAGAGCTGGTTACAAAGAATGAAGTTAGATGGGCTGATCTTGATACGGACGTTCAAACTGCGGCGAGCTTGTTAATTGAAGCTGGGCCTCCAAACGTTATCCTACTGCGCGAGAATCCGAACAACACGAATGCTTATGGCACGTTCGACTATAATGATCTCAATGCATACCTTCTAGTCGTCGTTGGATTGGCAAGTCCAGAACAAACCCAATTAGCTGAGTTCCAGGCCTTGGCAACGCGAGCTCGAGAGGGAAAGCCGATTCTACTTCGAGAGACTAGTATACTGAAGAAGCCCGAGCTTCCAGTCACATTATCAGAGTCGGACGATCTATCAAAAGCAATGGAGCATTTCGGAGGTGGTGTACATCGGATACTTGTGCAAAAAGACGGCTCAAATGAAGTTGTCGGTATCCTCAGCCAATTGAAGCTTGTCAAATTTCTCTGGGATAATGGTACCAGCTTTCCAAGTATCGACCAGTTATATCCAATGATATTGAAGGACTTGAATATCGGTACCCCATCCACAATTGCGATTAAGTAAGTAGGTCTAAGTCAGTATAATTAAAGGTGCTAATGCGTAAAAAGCGGTGACAAGCCTTTGACCGATGCTCTTCAACTAATGAGCAACGAAGGTTTAACTAGCGTTCCTGTTGTGGATAATGCTTTAAATGTGGTTGGAAATATCTCCACAGCCGATGTCAAACTCCTCACCAGCTCCGCCAGTTTACCTCTCTTGAAATCCACTTGCATTCACTTCGTATCAGTCATACTTTCGGAAAGGGGTATTGGCGATGGAAAGGACTCCTTCCCAGGTAAACAGTTCAACACCTAAAATCCAGACTATCATCATACTAATCATATGTCTCTTCAGTTTTTCATGTCAGCCCCTATTCGACGCTAGCGCATACAGTTGCAAAACTAGTGGCAACTAGATCTCATCGAATGTGGATTGTTGAGTCTTCCTCGCCATCTCCATCCAATCCAGCCACTCCATTATCGACCCCGTCAATCAGTCACGCCGTGTTGGTTTCCCCAAGTTCATCAAATCCTACCTCGCCCTCCCTTTCGGGCTCTTTTCCAGCAGTCTCAGCGGCGGCTTTACCAGGTGCTCGGATTTCAGGCCGTTTGACTGGTGTTGTCTCGTTGACAGATGTTCTTAACCTCTTTGCTCGACAGTCTGGTCTCCATCCTACGAACCCAAATGAGCAACGAGAGAGACGACGTAGAAGCTCAAGCAGTTCGCTCAGGCCAAGCATCGATTCTGTCCGAGGATCAAGCATTGACATGAGAAGGTGAAGCGTGTGCAAATTATTTTTGTTTTTGTTTTTTATGATCCAACAGCGAGGAATGCATGGTATTCTTGCAGGGCGGGTAAGATTCTTAAATACAGGATGGCGTTTGGAGTAACCAGAGTCGACTTACTCATAGCGAAAGTAGTGATTTTGAGATTTAAAACGTGATTCCCTGGGAGCTTCTTTGCTTCTGGTAGGCTCTCTCTTCATGAGATGCGATTATGACGGTGGGCTCGACGCCGAAAGATGCGTTCATTCTATAAGTTTAGGACGATAAAAATGCTTAGATCAAGAATTCAAAACCGGAGCTGGATTGCTCACAATTAATCTGATTTACGATAGTGACACATGGCTCCTCTGAAACCTCGCTCCGTGCTGCTAATGCACGGAAAATTCGGAAGCAGGTGGCCAATTGCAACCAACCTAAGACTCGAAGATATATCTTCTCTTTCCCTTTCCCAGAACTGTAGTAATCATAGAAGACAGCTGGAAAGCCAGTACAGGCTGGCATATTTTGATGGTTCATGGCTCGTTCGAAAACATTGCAGCCGGGAGCTGTAGCTGAACTCTTGACGTGTCAACCGCGAGATGGCTTGCTCTTTATAAGACAGACACGCACTAGAAACATAAAGTAAAGGCCAAAGTGACAACTATGGAGCCTTTGGTGCATCATGTGCGCTTGACACCTGAGCATGGAAAAGGCCGCGCTGCTTTGCTGCAGTCCTTTCACATTCCGCGGTGGCATTTCCGGCCTTAATCTCTCCGGCATATATACAACCCTTTTTGGTTGGCTGGGCTTTTGTTAATAATGATGATATTAGCATAAGGATGAGTTATGTGAAAGTGACTCGAAGATGAGTGGTTGCACAGCAGATCGCAATCGCAAATTCAGTGCTACGGTGGCCAACAACTCCGGTCACGCGGTTACGGTTGCCGTTCGTTCTTTGTGTTAGCGATTCGCTTTCAGAAGAACTTTGGTGCCATTTTGCTGGAAAATAATATTGCTGGCATTCATTTATTTTCTCCACGCGCCTCAAACATTTGTCGACGAGCACAACGCAGTCCCTCCTTACGCTGTACATCACAAATCGCCCTTGAAGACTTGCTTCCCTTTCCCAGACCTCAACCCCTCGCATCGTGCCATCGCGGGGTGTTGATCCAGGCGCGTCAACATTGCTGGCGGGGCATGCGCTTGATCCGCTTGACCTCTGAAATCTTTTGAGAATCGCCCTTTTATCCCCGAACCCATTCGAAGTTTGAGAAAATGTCGGTCCTACCAGCGGATGTACATGCGGAACTCGCGCAGTTGCTGGATGCACTGCAATCATCCGACAACAGTGTGCGATCGCAGGCAGAGGAGCATCTTAATAACAACTGGGTCGCGACGAGGCCGGATATGCTCTTGATGGGCTTGGTGGAGCAAATTCAAGGGTCCAACGATCCAACGGTCAGTCTGCCATGCCTCTCCTACTCTTCAAATGGCTTCACCTATGCTGACGCCTTTTTGTGTTCAGACTCGCTCTTTTGCTGCCGTGATCTTCCGACGAATGGCTTCAAAAAACCGCAAGCTACCGAATGGCGAGAGCATAGAAACTTTCCTTTCTTTACAGCAAGAGCAAGGCTATGTCATTAGACAGAAACTCATCGAGGCGTTGGGCACGGAAGCCACTAACAGCGTGCGAAACAAAATTGGTGATGCGGTCGCTGAGATTGCTAGACAATATTCTGACGGAAGTATGTGCCCCAAATTCAATCTTTTGTGACAATTTCTCTCAGCAAATGCTCAGGTCAATACTAATGTGGAGGCAGAACTTCAATGGCCGGAGATCTTAGGCGTCTTATCCACTCTCAGCATATCCTCAGAGGTTGGCCAGCGTGAGATCGCATATCGTATATTTTCTACGACACCGGGCATCATTGAGAAACAGCACGAAGATACCGTTCTCTCTGCGTTCACGAAAGGCTTCAAGGACAACGATGTTTCTGTAGGTTTCCCAGTATCGGCATTGTTGGACAACTACTAAATGTAGAAATAGGTTCGATTGGCGGCAATGGAAGCATTTGCTTCTTTTTTCCGAAGCATTCCCAAAAAGTCCCAAACAAAATATTACGCCCTTATACCTGACGTTTTGAATATCTTGCCACCTATAAAAGAGTCCGGGGAGTCGGAGGAGCTCACAAGAGCCCTCATTTCGCTCATTGACCTGGCCGAGGTCGCTCCAAAAATGTTCAAGCCTTTATTCCGCAATTTGGTAGCCTTCAGCATCTCTGTAATCCAGGACAAGGAGCATTCGGACCAAGCTCGCCAAAATGCTCTGGAGCTCATGGCAACCTTCGCTGATTACGCTCCAGCTATGTGCAAAAAAGACGCTACCTATACGAATGATATGATAACACAATGCTTAAGTCTAATGACAGATATTGGCATCGACGATGATGATGCTTCCGAGTGGAATACTTCCGAAGACGTACGTGCCGCCTTACAAGATTTAATGGCTTCTCCGCTAATCATATGTAGATGGATCCTGATGAGAGTGATCAAAATCACGTTGCAGGCGAGCAATGCATGGATCGATTAGCCAACAAGCTTGGTGGTCAAACAATTTTGGCACCCACATTTAGCTGGCTCCCCCGGATGATGAATTCAGATGCCTGGCGAGATCGTCATGCGGCTCTGATGGCTATTTCAGCTATATCTGAAGGTTGCAGAGATTTAATGGAAGGTGAATTAAGTCAGGTCTTAGAACTCGTGGTTCCGGCACTTCGAGATCCACACCCTCGAGTTCGGTGGGCTGGTTGCAACGCTCTTGGTCAGATGAGCACCGACTTCGCCGGTACAATGCAGTCTAAATATCACTCCGTAGTGGTGCCAGCCATAATTCCTGTCCTCGACTCACCCGAGCCTCGAGTCCAGGCGCATGCAGCTGCTGCACTTGTAAACTTTTGTGAGGAGGCTGAGAAGGAGATTTTGGAGCCTTATCTCGACGATCTACTCACGCACCTATTCCAACTCCTTCAAAGCGAAAAGCGTTATGTCCAAGAGCAAGCTCTTTCCACAATCGCCACCATAGCAGATTCAGCAGAAGCGGCCTTCTCGAAGTACTACGATACCTTGATGCCCCTACTCTTCTCTGTATTGCAACAAGAAAACACTAAAGAGCTCCGATTGCTTCGAGCAAAAGCAATGGAGTGCGCTACTCTCATTGCTCTTGCAGTTGGAAAGGCAAGACTAGGAAACGATGCTATGGCTTTAGTCCAGCTTCTAGCTACCATTCAGCAAAGCATTACAGATGCTGATGACCCTCAAGCACAATATCTTATGCACTGCTGGGGCAGAATGTGCAGGGTTTTGGGCCAGGATTTCTTACCCTTCTTGCCCAGCGTCATGCCTCCCTTATTGCAACTTGCTAGCGCAAAGGCCGACATTCAGCTGCTGGAGGATGACGATGAAGTCGACCAGGTTCAACAGGAGGAAGGCTGGGAACTTGTGCCTCTAAAGGGAAAAATCATTGGCATCAAGACGAGCACACTCGACGACAAACATATGGCAATTGAGCTTCTCGTAGTCTATGCTCAGGTTCTCGAGGGCTCGTTTGCACCCTACGTTGCTGAGGTTATGGAAAAGATTGCTTTACCCGGTCTCGCGTTCTTTTTCCACGATCCGGTTCGTGTAGTCTCCGCGAAATGCGTTCCACAGCTTCTTAATTCCTACAAGAAGCAATTCGGCAATCCATCCAATGAGCTTCAAGCTCTATGGAATGCGACGATTGAGAAGCTGCTAGAGGTTCTCAGCGCCGAGCCTGCTGTGGATACCCTTGCTGAAATGTACCAATGCTTTTACGAATCAGTTGAGGTACTGGGTAAAAACTGCCTCACAGCGCAACACATGGAGACTTTCATCGATTCAGCTCATTCGGCTTTGGAGGATTATAAGGACCGCGTCGCAGCAAGAGCAGAGGAGCGGGAAGAAGTCAACAGAGAAGAAGGCGAGGAAGAATCAGAAGACACCTTATTCGCTATCGAGGATGACCAGACTCTGTTGTCCGACATGAACAAAGCCTATCACTGCATCTTTAAGAACCATGGAGTGTCTTTCCTTCCCGCCTGGGAGAGACTTCACGCGACATACGAAGCCTTCCTCAAGAGTCAAGATCCTACTCAACGGCAATGGGGATTGTGTATCATGGACGACGTTCTGGAGTTCTGTGGCGAACAAAGCTACAAGTACAATGCGGCAATTATTGAACCCCTTGTTGCTGGCTGCAGAGATCCAGCTCCGGCAAATCGTCAGGCGGCTGCTTACGGTATTGGTGTCGCAGCACATAAAGGTGGCCCACAATGGTCACAATTCTTTGCTCCAGCTATCGAGCTGCTGTTCCAAGTAACACAGGTTCCGAATGCTCGAGGGGATGATGATGTGTATGCGACAGAAAATGCCTGTGCAGCTATCGCCAAAATTCTTCACTATAACGCCTCAGCCATCCCCAATATCCAACAAGTTATTGTTCAATGGATTGATACTCTCCCGGTTGTCAATGATGAAGAGGCAGCACCGTATGCCTATGCTTATCTTGCCCAACTGATCGACCAGTAAGTCATTCTGCTTCTGCATGTTCCTGCGGCCTCAAACTAACGTCTGCTCAGACAAAACCCGGCTGTTATCACCCAGGCTGGAAAAGTATTCATGTTCATTGCTCAAGCTTTGGAGGCAGAGACCTTACAAGGGCAAACGGCAGCCAGGATAGTCACGGCGGCGAAGATGTTGTTAGCGAGTGCCGGTTTGGATACTGCACAAGTCTTGCAACAACTGCCACCCGAGACTCAACAAACTGTTCGGGCTTATTTTGGGTGATTGGATCGGCGTAGGAAACGACGGATGACTGGCTGTTATGAAGGCGTGGAGGCAAGCTGATGTGCAGGATGAGGATGGTTGGCAATACGGAAATGTTCGGGATGCTCGGAGTGAGGTTGACGATAGAATGATACCACATGCGCACATCTGATCTCTTATGTCTTGGGAGGGGGGGCCCTGGGTTGGTTTGGGCATTATTTAGCATAGCGAATTGCACGAGACCGAGGTCAGACATGAGGGCCATGAACAAGAGTGAGAACCCTGCAGGAGTTACAGTAGCTAGTGCTAGGCAGGAAGTAGTTTGTACCTAAATACGGAGGGCAGTCAACTATCGTGCGAGCAATGCAGCAGTCTTCTCCCAATAGACTTCAAACTTTAAAGGCTTACGGCATCGTGGTCCGGCTTGGAGCAAGTTGCATCACAAGGTTCACGCGTGCTCTGTGGTTTGTCCATATCTGTGACAGCCGTGGGTGTGCAGCCAAGAAAGCAGGCTCCGCTTTTAGTGGTGATGGCATTCTTGAATTGCATGTCATGAGTCGAGGCATGTGGACCAGGTCAGGCCAGGGAGTGTCGCGAGAGGTTTAAGTGCCGCCTGAGCACCGGGAACTGTACCTAGGTACAGTAATAAGGTTACTCGTGGACTTTTGTGAAGGCACCCGGCATCGACACCGACGCCGAAGCCGACACTGACAACGCCGTAGACAAAAGACAGATACTCTTCTCTGCTTTTTGCCACTGTCTTTTCTTCTTCTTGTCCCTCCATCGAACTGATCCAAGCGGCTTCGTCCCGGCAGCCCCTGCTTGCTTTTTACGACCTTGCCGCAATCTCACTGCTCGCCAGGCGTGGAGCCAAGCCCTCCACGCCTCAGTCAAAAGGCAGACCACGGCCCCAGTCCTCCGCGTCGCACCGTCGGAAAGATTGTTCACTTCTGCTTCCTTTGCGTCGAGGACCTCCTCTTGCTCTTCTAGGGGCTAGCGATGAGAGGAGTGTCTACAATTCGGTTTCCAGTTGTCCTGTGCCAATCCGAAAACCCTCCTGCAGCTGCAGCTTCTCTGCCTATACCAGGTGATCGTGGTGATATATCAAAAAGCAAAAGAAACTCCATTCGGTCGATTCTTCACATTCTCTTTCATACGCGCGTTGCAACGTTACCCAAGCCTCGTATCATTCTCGGCGACTCGACGACCAGGGACAAAGAACTTCAATATCGAAATAGTCCCGATACCCATTCCACCTAGTATCTCTTTCGACGAAACAAGCCTCCCCCGACCCACACATGATTCCACATCGACATCTTTACATCGACGATAGAGGACGCGGGCAGATGTTGGGATCATGAATGAGTTTTTTGGAACGAAGCTTTCCCAGCAGGATCTGCAGGCAAGGCTTGCGCAAAGGAGACAACGAAATGGCCCCACCCGAGCGATGAGCATGTCGATGGGATCGCCAAGTGCCTCGCCACAGAGTAGTGAGCCTGGGATCGGGATGGGAGGCCTAGTGGGAGGTGACTCGCTGGACGATATTATTATGCAAAATG
This sequence comes from Cudoniella acicularis, assembly GCA_013054445.1. NCBI lineage: Eukaryota > Fungi > Ascomycota > Leotiomycetes > Helotiales > Helotiaceae > Cudoniella > Cudoniella acicularis. Next base: position 61,585 of record JAAMPI010000005.1, read on the forward strand.
ATAAGGAGATACAACGCCGACAGAGTCTACCAAGAGGCTATTCGAACCAAGACGAACGGAGGAGTTCTATGCTGGAGTTCGGATCTAGTGATGATAACCTCAATGGCTTTCAGTTTGGTGTGCCAACCTCAACTAGTGCGGATCCTCACTTGAGACGGCAGTCTACTGGGGAGATGGAAATTGCTGGAGGATATCCAGAAATGTCCGCGGGAATGGATATGTCGGGACAGCAGATGGGATTTCCCTCCTCGATGCAAGGCCCGGATAGCCTGAATATCGATACCAGTGGAGCCTTTCAGGGAATGTCTGCGGATATGGTTCAGGGCATGATGGGGTATGTGCCGATGGCCATGGAGGGCATATCTGAAGAGGATACAGCCTTGAGCATCTTTTCATCGCCGAACTTTGCACAAACCTACGGCAGCGGGAATTTGGACTCCATACCCAGCGAATTTATGATGCCTACGAGTGTGCCGGAATCCTTGCAGTCACGTAGTGGAGTGGTTGTTCAGGGTGAAGATAATGGCAGTATGATACCAACGGTACCCCGAATAGATGTTCCAGATGGAAGTATGATTACGTCGCCAAGAAAGATGAGCATGGCACAGAACATGAATCCATACGCCTCCCCAGTATCAACAAGTATTCCTCCGTCTCTATCACTTCACGATTCATCATTCAGTCTGCCCGGGTCGGGTCCTTCCACGTCTGCGCCTACGCCTGCAGTAGAACCGGTAGTAAAACCAGAGCCACGACCGAATTATGTAGGAATTTATTCATTGAGTGGGTTCGACATGTTGAGTGCATTAATGAAAGTTGCGACAAGAAAAGATCCCGAGATTGATATCGGGAAGGTGGATATGTCTTGTGCTTTTGTTGTTTGCGATGTCACTCAAACCGATTGTCCTATTGTTTACGTTTCTGAGATTTTTGAACGCTTGACTGGGTATACCAAGCATGAAGTTTTGGGTCAAAATTGCCGCTTTTTGCAATCCCCTGAAGGCAAAGTCCAGGCTGGAGTACGGAGAGAGTTTGTGGACAATCACTCAGTGTTTTATCTCAAGAACAAAATTGCGGAAAGAAAGGAGGCTCAACGTAGCCTCATCAACTATCGAAAGGGAGGACAGCCATTCATGAACTTACTCACCATGATACCAATTACCGGAGAGGAAGGGGGTGATGAAATCAAGTATTTTGTTGGATTTCAGGTCGATCTAGTCGAGAAGCCAACTTCGGTGGAAGGAAAGAACGCCAGTGGCTTATATACCGTTGATTATTCGCAAGGGATGCTGCCGAGATACATCTGGCAGCCCCCTGAGGGTTCTCGAGACCCATCCGATGGTGGGCAAACCATTAGTCGGGACGATGTTTCAACGGTGCTGAGCTCCATCAACAACCACACGGAATCTGAGTTAACGAAGAGGATGTGGGATAAAGTTCTTCTTGAGAACACTGACGACGTTGTTCATGTTCTTTCATTGAAGGGTCTATTTCTCTATCTCTCACCTTCGTGCAAGCATGTCCTCGAGTACGATTCTTCCGAACTTGTCGGTCAAGCATTATCTTCCGTTTGCCATCCGAGTGATATTGTTCCTGTCACTCGGGAGCTGAAGGATACTTCTACCGGTGCCCCACTCAATGTCGTTTTTCGAATTCGACGAAAGAAAAGCGGGTACACCTGGTTTGAGAGCCACGGATCTCTCTGCGTTGAGCAAGGCAAAGGGAGAAAATGCATCATCTTGGTCGGCCGCGAGAGACCAGTTTATGCTTTGGCCCGCCACGATATAAAGGCTACAGGTGGAATTGGTGAGAGTGAGATGTGGACGAAGCTATCAACCTCTGGCATGTTTTTTGTTCGTCTCCTCAAACATCCGAACTTTGCTAGACCGGTCACCGGAAGACCTGATTGGTACCAGTATTCAGGCACTAATGCGGCCTGAGTCTAAAGTTGAATTTGGTCGCTCTTTGGAGAAAGCCAGAACTGGAAAAATCATTACACACAAGCACGAGGTCCTGAATAAACGAGGACTAGTACTCCAGGCTCAGACGACTCTCTACCCGGGCGATGCATCGGAAGGCGAGAAACCAACTTTCCTTGTTGCGCAAATTCGACTACTCAAAAACTCGTCTCGAGCAGTAGCACCAGCTAGCGGGTCCGCAAAGTCCATGAACTCGATGATTAACCAATCTGAAAGTTCAACACCTTCGCACCCTTCAGCCTTACCCTCCTCACAACTTGGCCAGGACGTGCCTACCCCTAACTCGACAGTGTCTATTCCAGGACCTGTCACACAAGCCGGTGGCGGCGGACTTGCTATTGGTTCGCAGGACGAGGCCTTGGCGTCGGAGGACAACATATTTGATGAATTGAAAACAACTCGATGCACTAGCTGGCAATTTGAGCTTCGACAAATGGAAAAAAGCAATCGAGTGCTTGCCGAAGAATTAGCAGTCCTTTTATCTAACAAAAAGAAACGCAAGCGACGCAAAGGAGCTGGTCCTCTTCAAAGGGATTGTGCAAACTGCCATACTCGAGTAACGCCAGAGTGGAGAAGGGGCCCTAGCGGTCAGAGAGATTTGTGTAATAGTTGTGGTCTTCGCTGGGCTAAGCAGGTGAGTCGCAGTAATTCTGATCAAAGTGGCACCGTCCGACAAGCTGCAAAGGGCTGGTCCCAATCGGACTCCTCGACATCTCGAAGTTAGATATTGTCGACAATATCTACCCTCCACCATCGCGGTTACTTTATAATAATTCAAGTGCTATTTTCTTCGAATAATCACTCACTTGACGGCTTCGTTGAATATCAGGAGCATTAAAATACATGGCAAGATGCCGTATTTCGCAGTGGCAGCACCAGTCGCTTCTGTTGCTTCACACTCAGTCCTCTCGTTTACGCTGTATCCTACATCACTACAAGCACCAGCACTATCCAACCTCTTGTTTAATCCGCTTGCCATGCTCTGTCGTCCGTTGTTGTTGGTTAAATGTCAGCATACCCTTACTTAATTTCAGCATTCAAGCCCTTTTTCTTGAGCTTTTTTGGTGTTTTGGAGCCACTATCAAGAATTAGTTGCTTATTGACGATCCATTTTGGGTACAGACCGGCCGTGTATCTCCTCGAAACTCGACCCGCACCAACGATGCCGGATCGAAAAATTCGCAAAAATCGACGTCTCCAGCCCACTCCTCACCTCTTCAAAAGGAGATGCCGCAAAACCAATCCTTATCGAATACGCCCAATCTAAACCCCAATCCAAAGGAAGAAGATGTGGATGTGAAAGGTGGAGAAGGTGCGGCACGGCCCGCTAGTCTGGGTGGCCGGTCGACAGCGGACAGCATGCCAGTCCATGAGCAAAGTGTCGGCTTCAGAGACGGCGGAGAAAGGGGTATAACAATGATTATGGAGGCTGAGGGGGGTGGTGGTTGAGGCTTTAAACCCTGCGGACCGTACTCTCTTGAATTTGAAAACTGGAAAGGGGGCTTTTCACATATCTTCTTCCCTTTTTCTGGACATGGAAACGAGAATAGGTCATGGGGGCGGCAGGGTTCCGATGTTCCCCAAGCGTAATAGTTACTCCCGGAGCGGAGAAGGGATGGCAGGCCAAGATAGACAGGAACTCATGGTGTTGGGTGAAACCAAATAAAAACTGCTACTTCGGAAGGAGGAAGTTTGCAAACTCTACTTTTTTGAATTTTGGTTCTTTCACCCACGGAATAAAGCGATGGCGCTTACGGCGTAATGGGATATTGTTACGGGTCCGGTTTAGCTGGGATAAGGATGGGGAGGTTTTTTGATGAGATGACACTATTACGAACATATAGTTAAAGTAATTCGAATTATTTAGAGAACTCACCCGCTATCCTTGATGAATTACATGGTCACTTCTCAGGTGGATGATGCTTCAAGCTGGCTTCTTTGTAATAGTGAACATATGTATTTTGTAGTCTGGGCTCGTAAGTAAATCTTTATATACACATCTATAAAGGGCGATCTTCCTCCCATTATCTAAAGGAGAGGACGTAAACATGCCAATTCATTTAGATCAGGGAATTAAATACAAGGTCCTTATTTGTAAATAAGTGGCAGCATAGCAGCTGTAGTTTGGTTTGCACCTTACCGTTCCCAACGCTTGCTCGCTTCCCGATCTGGCCTGTTTGCCCCTTCCCTTATATTCATCTTCAACATAACACATAACATCACACCGCCTTCGGCACACTCGCTAAAGCCGCTTTGGATATTCCGAAAAAATAGCACGCAAAAAAAATAAGATAACTAATTTAAATAACTCAAACTATAAAAAATATCAAAAAAGACATTAAGCTCGAAAGAGAGCTAAAGTGTGTTGTAAGTGAAGGCTATCGGATTTGACTTTCGGGACAAGATTAGAGCTGTATTTTTACTTAGAGCAAGGAGAACTTACACCGATGACCATCTGGATTTCCTCTATCGCGCTGAGAACTTGTTAAGGTTCTCGGAACTTAGGCTGGAATCAGACATGCTACCACTACACCAAGCCTTCGTTTTTGTTGGAGTTATTTGGCTTATTTTGGTATATAATGGAGGGGGGTTAGCGAGGCGAGTGAAGGATCGTGTGGGTACTTCTAAGTGAATTACATGAATTACGCCTGAAGTTCTAACTTCTAAGGTTGATGTGTAGTTAAGCGTTAGAGTAGCAATTGTTATAGTTTCGTAGGATGGTACTTGGTATGGGTTTTCTTTTCACAATTTGCAGCTATAGAAGGGCTAGTATGAGCCAGTTTTGGGTTATACGAAAGTATCAGTGAGACATCTGAGAATTAACTCAATTATGTTTATGTGGAATTGAGAATGGGGCATAACTATCCGGTAGTCATGGTTCTCACAAACCCACACTTACCATTACGCTCATCTATCTACATTACTTCGCAGAGTTTCATGGTAAACAATACCTCTAAGGCACTTAATTATAGCTGGGGGAAGGGAAGGTGGAAGCATAATATTGCAGCGTTCACATTTAATTTTGGACTTTTAGCACCCGGGTAGAATATACTGCATATGCTATTATGCGGGTATTCTAATAAACAGCGCAGAACAAAACCATACTGCTCAAAACTGGATTCCTATACCAGAAACAATGTATCGAAATGGAATGAAGTATTGCAGAATCATCGGTAGTCAAAACGAAATAGAAGATCTACTTCTTTGCCTTGCCCTTGCCTTTCGATGGTCCTCCCAACGCAGCTTCTCTTCGCTTTGCTTCACGAGCATCAATCTCGGCCTTCTTTGCCTTCTCTGCTGCCTCGCGCTCTTCCTTCTCGGCTTGTTTCCTGGCTGCCTCTGCCTCTCTCTTTTCCCTGATAAGCTTCAGTCTTGCCAAATCCGCCTTTGCCTCGTCCGTCTTCCCTGCCTCATGCAACTTCTGGTATCTCTCCTTCGCCTGTTGTGCTTGTAGTGCCTCTCTCTCTCTGCGGCTCAACTCTGCAACTGGCTTCTTCCCCTTCCCGCCAACACTCAAATCTTTGACCCCCTCAGCTGCCTCGTCTACAGTGACAGGAGCTGCCTTGGCTTGATTCCTCGCAGCTTTGGAGTGGTTGGGATTTGCTGGCATGGCATCGTCCTCGTCACTCTCCTCCTCAGAGCTCGATGGCAGATCACCTGGCTGGGGCACACCCTTCTTCTTAGCTATCGCAGCCTCCTTCTTTGCCTTTGCAGCAGCACGACGCTCCTCGCGAGTCATGGCAGGTTTGTTGGATGCTTCCTCCTCAGATGACTCCTCCTCGGAGCTATCCTCCTCCTCTTCGGACGAGCTAGCATCGGGATTGCGTTCTTGAACTTCATTTCCATCGGCATCGAGGGGTCGTAGATTCTTGGAGAAGTGCTTGCCACCTAATTATCAAATTAGCATGTTGTGTATCATCCAGCGTCGGTGCGCTTACCCCCGCGCGTGAACTTCTTGAATTTGCCGCCACGGCCACGTCCTCCACCTGGTGGTCCTCCTGGAGCCATGATTGTCTGATGCAAGAGGTGTTTATTTGTCTTTTGCGGATTGAAGGGTCTTGTTGGGCAGTCGTGCAAACGTGCTTGGATAACAATCCGGGAGAAATCACGGCACGATGTATGCAGGGTAAGAAAACTCCACGAGACCACTGCAATGGAGGGGCAATCCAACCCGACCCCACCAGCATTGACTCAGATCCTACGCTAATCTTAATTTGGATTAGCGCCCTCGCTTCGGAAGAGCATCACGTGCGATGAAATTTTCCTTTTGAGCTTCGCGACTCTCGAGCTCTTCTTCTCTCCTTACATAAAACTACAATCCTTCATATTCACTCTGGCTTACGTCTATTTCAATGGCAGGTCTTGGAGGGGAAATTGGAGGAAAGAGGAGAATTATTGTCGCTGATACTTACCCTGCGGCCTGTGGCATGAGAATGCGTTGGGCACGGAGAAATATACACAGCGGGACATACTGTCACATACACCACACCAATGGATACCGATGAAGGTGCGAGAACAGCTCTGGTAGCTGATGATGCATTATGGGGTACTCTTGTCTGGATCTTTTGTTCTGGGAATATTTCCTGGGATAAATGGCCAGATTGTTCGCGTCCACCTTCCGCGAACAAAGACCGGCCCCAAGAATCTCGCGGTAAACTCCCGTTGGCGGAGACATGAATTCCAACTCGATTCCTCGCCCTTTCTATTGATTGCCGCATCACTCGTTTGCTTTTCTTTGTCCGTGTAGAGATTCCATGTGTAATTGTTCAGAATGCTGTCTTTGTGAGTTTCGAGGAACGAGTCGGTCCTCTGAATCACCAACGTTTTGTTCAATAACCAAAATCTTGTTCGAATCCCAAAAATACGTCTATAAGAGTTAGCAAATTCCATCCCGTCATCACCTTCTATATTCTGGCACAAAATCTGCAAAATGGCGATCCAATCAACTACAACTACATTCTGCCCACACTGCAGCGACCAGCTTCTAACGTCCCGCTGCCAAAGGGAAACTTGCGGTCACTGCAAGAATACTTTAGGAATCCCGCCGACTGTGAGCTTCCTTATCCAAAACTGTCTTGCGTTATCATCAACTATACTCTCGACCGCACCATACTTCGATGCAACCACTGCGATCTCGTTGCTACCAACAAGCGGGCAATGGATGCTGAGTTTCCACCCCCGACACGCGAAAGTCCTGTCGAAAAGATTGAGAAGCACATTAAACAAGCAGAAGAACTCATCACGGAGGGGATACGGAAGGAGGATCTGGAGAAAACGCTGCCGGTTATGAGGACTAAGTTGAAGGAGGCCATCGCGCTGAGGGAGCGCAAAGTAGATAAGGCTTGGAGGGAGCATTGGGGTATATGGGGAAAGGGGAAATTTGAGTTTGAGGATTGATATCTCAGGCCCCGCTCCTTTAGACAATGCATGTCTTATGCTTTCTTCCATCAAATGTATCCAAAATTCTCCCTTATAAAAAGAGGTTGCTGATATCAAATTCCAAGATACTTAGAGCGTCTTGAGCATATCTGATTGAAAAATCGGTTGATTTACCAAGCAATTTTCAAATAGAGGTTCAAATTGTGATTGTCCAATTTCCCCCCCATTCTACCTCGTGAACATGACCACTCAGTCACGCCCAAAATCATAATTCCAAAAGAATCTTTATCATTATATATTCCCCGATTCCCTCTGAAACTTCATAAACTGGTATATTAGACATCAGAAGCCCTCCCCCTCGGCGAATTAAGTATATTCAAGCTCGAAGCATTGTGAAGTTAATTTTGAAGTGGGCAACAGGGAGCGGCTTCGGGACAGGGAGACGAAACGAACCCACGAGTCTCACCTAGCACCTACCCGTATTGTTAGTCTCACCTTCTGGAAACTGTTGATTCCACTACTGATATACCTGCACCAGCTGAATATCCGTGGATCTCTAATAAATGCAATACGTCTAATTTCCTACGTCCGTATGTCACGCAGTTACGGTATGTATAAAGTTATTAAAAATGTTACAGCAGGACATTATTTATAGTATATATTAAGAAGTGCCTGCTTAGCTCATGTGTATTTCACGTTATCTAGCCAGAATGTAAATAAACGTAGAATTCTTTTTACGAGAATCGATATTTTACATAGGCAACGAATATACAAATGCAATCAAAGACGTGATTTATGATTTATGATTGTATTTATATGAATTTAAATAAATTTTGGTGACTTTGTTTATATTTAGATACATGGAATATTCACAAATGTCTATTCGATTGTATCCATCAAACTATTTTTGAATCACTTACCGAATTGAATGCCTCAGTAAGGACTGGCAAAAAAAGTGGTAAAATATTTTAAACATTACTCACTCTCTCTGACCTCCCAGATAGCTCCTTTGAGCAGTTTCTTCGCGGCGATAAGAACGAGAAGATGACGTCAAAGACTCAAAAGTGAAATCTGGTAGAAAGAAGTCTCGACCAGTCGCTTTGGAGGCCTCTCCGGCAGCTTCGGGCTTAAAATGTCTCGGAGGGATTATCTGCCTAGTTGAGAGCCAAAAGCTACCGCCGAGAAGCCCTCTTTGCCTAATGGGGATATTGACGGAGTTGCGGATTTAGAATGTGCTGCTTTGGGATTAGTCTTTGCCGAGAATCACTCGACTGTATCACGTGCGACAAAGGGCTTCGAAGTATATATCGAAGACCTTGCGTTGCAAGGTGATGAAGAATCAACAAGCAGTCTCTGGTAATTGGACTTCATCGACTTCAAATTTTGAATCTTACTGATATTCAAATTTATCCTTCCTAACCATGGCGATTCTTCTCACCGGCGGCACGGGAAAAACCTCCTTGGGAACAGCGAAGCTTTGCCAAGAGGCAAAAATCCCCTACGTGATTGCAACTCGCAAAGGACAAGAAGGAGTTCCATCTGGGATGACGGGGACGAAATTTGAATGGACCGATTCTTCGACCTTTGAAAGCGCTTTGAACTATAAGTTCCCAAACGGAGAGAGCATTTCAGCAGTCTATCTCGTTCCGCCTCGGGACCCAAACCCGGGAACGTATATGAACCCTTTCATTAACTTGGCCATTAAACACGGCGTCAAGAGATTTGTGCTTTGCACTGGAAGCTCGGTAAGTGAAAGATTCTCTGTGTTGGCTAGCATCAAGGTTAATATCTGATAGGCGAATAAAGACGGAGGGTCCGTTGGAACGATTTGGCAGCACTTGTCAACCACTGGTGTTGAATATACCGTGCTTTTGGCGACATGGTTTATGGGTAAGTTTGGGACTTAAGTAAGAGGTATGGGCTGACATGCGAAAAGAGAATTTCCTGGGATGGCAACACCATGCCACTATCAAGAACGAAGGGAAAATATACTCGGCTTGTGCTGAGGGGAAAATTCCCTTTATTAGTGCCGCAGACATTTCAGCCGTGGCATTTCGAGCACTGACCGACAAGAATCCACCCACGGAAACAAGTTATCGAATTCTCGGCCCCGAGCTTTTGACTTACGATCAGGTATGTTCCGTTTAAAAAGATCCTGCCCATCCAAATACTGAGAACATGTAAACAGATTGCAGCAAAGATGAGCAATGGAATTGGTCGTGAAGTGAAGCATGTGAAAATATCAGAGGATGAGGTCTCCAAGCGTTATCAGGGTACAGGAATGCCAATGCACATGGCGGATTTTCTGGCTAGAATTGAAGTGGAAACGGCCAATGGAGTGGAGGAAAGGAAGGGCAATGCTGTGGAAAAGGTGATTGGACGGCCACCACAAGGGTTTGATTCTTGGGTTCAAGCCAACAAGATTGCTTGGACTTAACGGCAGTATCCCAATCCGAGATTTAAAGAGTCCGAAGAATGATGAATCCACAGTCGTCCCGCCACTATGAATATTTTCTTCTTGTTTTGCGTAAGAGTGACTCTCCCATCATCTGAGTGCCTTTCATTCTGTGGATATCTGGCCAAAAGTTCGCCTCTGTAGGAGAATGTGATGGTTGAATGCTGTAGTTTCCGATGGCTGGGAGGGCGAGAATTGTTGTTGGCAATGTCGGAGATGATGCAGGGACGCGTTTTGTCACATCGCATAGTAGAAGTAGAAGAGGTGGACGGTCTCGATTATTGATGGCCATGCGCGTCGACAGTATCCTCCTTTGCCATCATGGTATGCATTTATGGTGTGGTGTTGTGGTTGGCAAACTGGAATGTTTTCCAAGCTCGTTCGCTTCAAGACCCACTCAAGCCTTGCGCTAACGCTCACTGTAACCTTAAGTGATTGGACACTGAAAAATACAGTCACAGTTGCAAGCTCGCGTCCTTTCTTTCATAATCGCAACACAACTCCACGATCTAGAATATCCAGACCAAAAAAAGGGCCAATGGCGTCCGGCAAGCGGAAGCAAAGATCGGGAGGCAGTGAGATACAGAAAGCCGCGAAAAGAAGCAAGGTACGTGCGAGCGCCTGGTGTCTGACTCGGCCCCTTCATTTCTGCAGCATTCACGAGGCTGCGCGTAAGTGTGGCAGCACAACAATAGCCACCCATTTCCCAAACCACCCTTTTGTATGAAAGCATGGGGCGAGCCGCTCTGAACTTAGCAGCTGCCGTTGCGAATTTTTTACCAAATTCTCTGCTTTTCCGTTGTTTTGCCTCATTGTCCAATATCGATTCCATCATTCCATGCATTTGTCATTGAGGAAAAGAACTACATTTTTGACGTCGAAGCAGGGCGGTTCTGGCGGAAAATGGCAAACGCCTCACCAAAAGGCTAAAATGGCAGCTTTCCGAGGTCGTGGGACAATTGAACCGGGTGATGTTGGAATATGGGCAACATGTGCAAGGAACCAGGAAGGGAGAGCGACCACCGAGCTTCGGAGTTTGCTATATCAGGTCTGTATCTGACCTCAATTCACGCAGTACGAGTGCCGCTAAAGCAATGTACAGTGTGCAGAAAGATATTATGGGATTGCCCCTGATCCAGAAGAGGACGATGAAGCTGAAGATGACCTCGACATTGAGGCCTCCATACGGAAAGAAGCTGCGTCGATGGGGAATAAAGAATGCAGAACCAAACTGTTCTCTCCCGTACGTCTCGATATCGAATGTGTTTTATTCTTCAAGGTTGGGCCCCCAATCGACCCGATCGATTTTGTTCACAGAATTTGTACCGAGGTGGCCTCAAAACCAAGCACCAGATGGACTAGATACGTCAATCGATTGACACCTATGAAAGTCATGGGAAAAGCTACAGAGAAAGGGTTGGAAGAAGTTGCCCGATCCGTCCTTGGCGAACATTTCCTTCTTAACGAGCGTGATGGCGAGGGGAAGGCCGTGGATGTTCAAGCTACTGAAGATGAAACCAAACCGCCCGGTTTCTCGGTGAGTCCCGCATGTCACAACGTGCACTCTCTCCGTTGGGCCAGAAACATGTCATTCAAATAATTTTTGTGCTGACACAAGAAAAATAGTACGCAATTCGGCCCACAATCCGCAATCATGAGACACTTAAACGAGACGTGGTGATCAAAAGCATCGCCTCATTCATTGCGGGTGTCCACAAAGTCAATCTCACTAAGCCCGACAAAGTGATTTTAGTCGAAATTTACCAGGTACGGCCTCTCAATCGCTTCCCCTCCCCCTCAATCTCGAAAATTGCCTGCAGTAGTACGTTCCACCATTATATCTCATCTGTTAACAGTGGAGGTGCAGACTGTGTGTGGGATGAGTGTCGTGGGTAGCAACTGGGAGAAACTCAAGCGGTACAACATTGCAGAGCTCTACGAATCTGTCCCGAGCGTCGGAACTGGGCTCGAGGCGGGTGTGCCAGATGTGGTGCACAAGAGCGAGGTCACGGCCAGCATCGCTACCGGCAGCTCGGGTTGAAGTGGAGTGGAACAATCTGTTGCCCGACGGGAAGGCACTTAGGCACTTGGGCACTTAGGCACCTAGGCACCCATCTTGTGGCGTGATAGTAAGTCAAACTGTCAAAGAGCAGGAAAGGCTGAGAGCGCCGTCAGTCTGATCAAACACGCTGCATTGCGATTCCCGTCTCAACTGCGGGCTGAGGAAATCATGCGAATTGTGAAATTTCTTAGGATCAGAGGAGGCTAAGTTGCAATGCGACTGACTCCTGAGAAGAGATTGCAGTAAGGGCGTTCTTCCTCGCCGCCACGAGATAAGTGTTGCCAGGCAGAGGGGCAGAGGGGCAGAAGCAGTGTAGGCGGTACAAGACGTCAAAATGTCAAAATGATCTTTTCCTGTGCCTTTTCTTCTCCGTGTCTCGCAGAAGTGACACTTGTTGCTCTTGGCGTAGAAACCTCGCTAGAAGGCTTCCAATCGGCGATCGATCTCTGATCTGGTGATCAGCAACCTGATGCTAACCAAATTCGCACAAAATTAACGAACTTTGAACTTTGAATTTTGTATCTTGAAGCCATTCGGGACGTGGACATGGACGTGGACCTCTGATCTTGTTTGGATACGAGAGCATGCGTTAGTTGTCCTTTGCGACGCGACACGCGCGTACTCCAGCAACACCTCAGTGACCACCAGTTCGGGACTGCGCAGGACCGGGTTTGAAAAGCGATCTACGAGATGCGTTGTTGCTGGCTGATCATCGTATTCCACTCCTAAGTGCCTCTGGCCAGCTGGGCTCGTCCCGCCGCGGGACGTGATGGTTTTCTGGAGAACTTGGAGCGCCACATGGACTGCATTTCCGCGGTTTTTTTACGTTTGTTTAGTTCAGGACGTTGCGATAGCGAGAACCCAGCTAGGAGCCTCAAGTTTGACACATCAACACATGCTACACAGGCACAAGATACCAAGCAGGAGGCCCGAGGGAAGCACCGCCCACCACCGCCAGGCCTTGTCAGACAGTTGGAGACTTTATCATGCAAGTGCCCAAGCTACATTTGTTTTATTTTGCCAATCCGGCAGCAGTTGCATCTATTGTACAAGTACTGTATGTACATGTACACTCTGTACGCAGTACGCACTTCGCACGGAATACGTATCGTGGTCAGATACTCGTCGATTTCGCCAGCTGACACAAGGGCCCCCCAGTAGTCTGTACCACACTGAGTCCGTGGTTCAGGGCATACTAGGATCGTGCACCTTCGCTTGCTTAGAGTCCAATGGGAGAATTTCTCCCCCCGCCCCCTTACCCTCACCATCTGCACCAATGTTGCTCGGCTACCTCTACACCTCTCAGAAAACACTGCATCACTGCATCACTCCATCGATGCCCCCCCCCCACAGCCGCCTCCCCGGGAAGCATTCTTCCAAACCTGCTTTCCAGTCCCAGTTCCAGTCCCAGTCCAGTCGCGCTAAACAGCCCAAAGCGAAAACATCTGCGTTGATTCATCGATTTCAAGCGCCCACGCATCATTCACCCCTCCAAATTTCCGAGTCGAACGCTTCAGGTGTTGCAGGGATATGATAAAATGTTCGAACTACAACACAAGTCGGGATGTGGCTTCTCAGAAAGCTGACATTTTCTGATCAGCTCTCATCTGTCCCTTCCGACCCGTCTGACCAACCCTCTCAAGCAAAAATACTAGGCCCGGGCCTCGCAAGACTTTTAAAAAGGCCTTCAGCTCCCACTCCGTCCTATCATTTGTAAATGTGAAAGCGTCTGGTACCGAAAGGGTGTTCGTTGCATTATTGGGGTAGCCTTGGAGTTAGTTTACGGCCCTGCAGAAGATTGGACAATTCCATGGTATATCAAGTCATTTATAAGCACATTGTCTCATCTCGTCTGATATTGTCCAGCTCCTCTTCTGGCGCCGTCTGACTCGCTTCCAACCACGCACCTAGTGGAATACGAATTCCTCAGTCGAGCTCACTTCCACAAATCACCTCAAACTCAAATTTGATGAAATAAATTGAACGACTGCACAGCAGCTCGGACAATTAGGCCCTTGCATTTTATGCACACAGTTTCGACATTTGAGCCACACTCCAAGGCCTCTTCGTTGCATACTCAAACGCGCTCAGCCTTTTGTCAAGCCATCCTTTCTGAATATCGTTCTTCGGATCCCGTGAGGTCTTCCATAGGGGACTTATACCAACGACAGCTCACCCCACCTGCCGCTAGAGGGCCGGCCACATTAAACATTATGTCCGCCTCGAGAACAGCTGTCCCGTCACGTCCGCACCTAACATCGCTCATGTACTCCTTGCCTGTCCGACGGCTAAGAGAAATACTCATCCATGTTGTCCCAAATGCAACACTTGGTACTGTGGAAGAGCTCATATCAACACAACTGCCAAGGCTCTATGCACTCAACATGTCGGACGACCAAAAACTGCTACTTTCTTTTGCACCAAGCCTAGCCGTTCGTTTGCTAAGACAAGAAGCCACCCTCTTATCTTCCGAAGCCACTCTGGTATGCTTTGTCGCTGGCTCGGATCAGAGAGCCGAGAAAGAAAGGACATCAATACAGGGCCAGATTGAACTTCCAAATAGCATGGCACTCCCCGAAATCGTCCCGAAATTGCTGAAGCATTCGTCGAACAATAGAGAGATGGCATATCCCTATAGCATTTTCAAGCCGACAGCAGGTGCCCCCTTATCCACCCTGTCGATTTATCTAAGCATTCCTGAACGGCGGCTTGTGGACAAGCAAGTCGGATGCATGATTCGCGCTCTGGCAAATCACATTTCTCCCTCTGATACCTTTGGGAATGTCGCTAGGGTCCTTCCAGATGCGTATAATATTGCTTCGCCTATATCGCCACGTGCTCGAGGTTCCGCTGCCTGGTCCGAAGCATTCAACACCCTCCTAGAAGGAATTCTAAGAGATGGAGAGGATATGGCAGTCTTGCTTCCCTACGAATCGATCCGATCTCACTATCAACGCTTGTCATGGCATCTTGACGCTGTTACTCAACCCAGACTAGTGATCCTTGATGCCGGCAGCGACACGAATATTATGGTCGAGCGAGGAGCAGAAAAGGGTGCCTCAATGACTATGGCGGCAGGAGTCAGGTTGACGGGGTTAAGGAGCTGGAGCCATGGAGTGTTCGGGGATCCGCTGTTATGTGACGCGTTTGAGAATCCTACCGAAGGCTTCTTGGAAGGCTGGCGCCAAGGGGGAGAGGAGCTGATTGAGGATAAACATAATGCAGAGACCAGACTCCTGCTCTATCGATGTTATCGAGCCTGTGTGAGCGTTGTGACAGAACATTACAGGCCGCAGGTTGACAGCAGTAGGAGGGAGCTAGAAGGTCGAAGGAAGTTGACAAGTGTTTTGGCGGAGCTTGACAAGGTTGATGTTGTGGAGCCCGATGTACTGAAGAGAGCACGGAGTTTGTCTGGCGAGTCTGAAATCTCGAAGCGGCCAAAACTAGAGGATTAGAAGGGGTAATGTTGTTACGGGCGTTCGGCGTTGGTATTACATATTGATACCCTAATTTTGAGGAGCTCCTGATGTACGATATGAGATGTATCAAATTCAAGACCGTTTTGACGACGTGGTCCCTTCATCCTCGTCCCTAGGCAACTGTATTCCCATCATGCCCATTAGATTTCCACCAGGTCCTGGCATACCAGCCTGGCTTTTAAAGCTTTCTAGGAGGTTCTTCGCGAGGTTGAAATCAATGTTGACCTCCTCTTCATCACTTTCATTCTCCCAGTCCTCCTTCTCTTTGGATTTTGATGTTGACTGTGCCTTGTCTTTTAGTACGGCAGGATTGCCACTACCGACTGGATCCAGATTAAGCGCACCCGCCTCTTTCAGCTCGGCCTCCATTCTTTGCATGACCTTCTGAATCTGACTGGCATCATCTTCATCGTCTTCATCGCCTTCCGCGTCGTCGGAGTCAATCTCTTCAATCCTGCGATCGATGCCGGATTTCACAGCTCCCCCCCCTTTTGCTATATGATCAATTTCGTCTTCTTCCTCCGTTGGCATGCCCATCATTTCCCTCATCATCTTAGCAAATTCCTTCTCATCAAAACTCACATCCTTGTCTTCATCTTCGCTATCTTCTTCACTATCTCCTTCGTCGTCATCAAAATCCATATCATCCATCTCAGCTCCATCAACTCCTGCTTCATCGTCGTTGAGAAATGCCTCGAACCTCTCCACTATTTTCTTCAAATCTGCTTGGGTTTTTGCATCACCAAACCCTGTTGGGGCTTCCGGCCCAAATGCACCAGGAATGCCTGCTTTTTTCTCCTTGCGCTTCCCATCCAATTCTCGCTCAAAGTCCTCAAAATTGATATCAAGCCATTTTTCATCGTCTTCTCGAGCAACGCCTTTCCACTTCAAGATTTCATCATCCCCTGGAAGACTTTCCTCGCTGTGCTCCAGACCATCAAGAAGAATCTTGATCTCCCGGACCAGGCGATTATCCCCGTTCTTGGGATCGGCCAGCAGCATCTCAAAGCCAGAGGTGACTTTCATTCCCATCTCAAGTTGCGTATGGGTTCTTTCCTGCGATTTGTTTGATGAATCGGAGTTTTCTGTCTGAGCTAGTTTCTCTTTCCAAGCAAATGGGGAAGAGAATTTTTGCGATTTTAATTGGGCGTATAGAACCCTCGTGAAACGTACCGAAACCGTGATGAGATCCTTTGGTGGAAATAGTAAGTTTAATGAGTCTGATTGAAGAGGTTTTAGTGCAATGGGATCGCGGAGGTAAAAAGCCTCTGTGGCTGGGGCTATTGATGCTGGTCGATCATGTAAAATGTACGCAAGTTTTCTGGGAACAGTGGCAAGAGCATAATGCAAGGAGGCTGCAACTTGAGCAGGATAGTTCCGCAACCTGTAGAACGCCTCGGCTTCAATTAGTGGTGAGTGTATTAGGGCGCGAGGGTTTGCTGATATCGTTTTGTGGGCTTCCTCTAGACTGAGGGCACGAGATATGGGGGATGTCTTTGAGCTTGTTGAGGAGGGAGATGCAGCTTGGAGGGGAATAATACGTAGAGTATTGTTATGTATCCATACCTGTACACCATGTGAGCTCATTGCCTGCGGTAATCCTTGAACGATTACTTACCCGATTGTCGGAGATCTCGGGGTTCAGCCATCGGGGGAGCGCATTTGCGGCTTCAATCAACAAGAACTCGCCATCTGTATCCACAACTTTGATCCATAAATCCGAAAATCGATTGCTTAATTCTTTGAGGATATATACAATGAGCCATTCGTCTTCGACTGAGTCTCCATAATTCGTCAAGCCGTGGAGATAGAGCAGGCCTAGATTCACTTAGCAAAGCGTACTTGATAGAACCAGACGAGCACATACCTTTTGCACTTTCAATCTCCACCTTGAATCCATCGCGCTGCCAAATATACTCCCGCAGAAGACCATCGACCAACTTCGCAGCCTCTTTACGCACAGCTTCCAAACGCGCGAGTAACTGTTTCTGCGACTTTATCTCGGCGTCAATGACGAAAAGGGAATACTCGACGCAGTCATCGGGGAGACGCTTGGGGAACCCATCAAAGCCGTTGCCAAATCCCTCGAAGTCAACATTGGGAACGGCCATGGCGTTGCGATCCTGGAGGGTTGGGACTGGAAAGTGATTTTATAAGGCTGACGGGAAGTATCGCGAAGTATCACGAAGTCAGCCTCAGTCATCAGGGTGAGTGGAAAGGTCTTGGCGCGTGCAGGGGATTCCCGGAGAGGCTAGCCCGATCGGGCAGAACATCAACAATGGGCTTACCGGGGCTCCAAAACGCGTCCCGTCAAACCGTTACTATCGCGGCTTCCCATTTTCATGCCCAATACTGCGTCCGAGTTCATGGCTACAACCCAGCTTTTTATGCCTTGCATTTTTCCTACATTGATTCATCGCTATTTTGATATTACATTCGGGCTTGCGAAGCTCGAACCATCCGCAGTATGGTACAAGCTGGAGCCGCCGGCTTAGATACCCCCAGAACGAATATTGGAGATGCTACCTACCTCTCGAATCAACAGTTCGATTTCGACATATCGCAGGAGCAGTCGTTTCAGTCCCCCTCAAAAGACAACAACAATCTTGTGCAGCAATTACAGAATGGCCGACGCGGCGCAATTAAAACACCACGAAGTCGCGTGGCACTTAGTGACCGACGAAATCTTCCTGCCGGGCTTGGAGGAGGAGAATTCACGCCCTTACTGAAAAGTGCTACGCGGAACAGTGCCCTGCGAAATGGAAAGGAGAATTCCCTCCAGACGCCAGGGTTTCTCAAACCTGGGGGTTTGGACAATATTCCAGAAGACCTGAGTCCATTGCCAGTAATGGGCAGTTCGATTTATGGCGACTCGCGAAATGGATCATACATGGCTGGCACGCCCATCCCCCAAATAGATAGCAGTAGCACAGCTTCGACACCTATGGCATTACTGCCGCGGCGAAACGAGGGTCCTGGAGTTTTGCAAGATGGCAATCAGCTGTCCTTGCGGGAACAAGAAAATGTCATCGACAAAATCGAAAAGGAAAACTTTGGACTGAAGCTGAAGATCCACTTCTTGGAGGAAGCCTTACGAAAGGCTGGGCCCGGATTTAGTGAAGCTGCGCTCAAAGAGAATACGGAACTCAAGGTGGACAAGGTCACTATGCAACGGGAACTACAACGGTATCGAAAAACACTCTCCATTGCTGAACGCGACGTGGATGTCTACAGACAACAGCTCCTCGAAACACAAGAGAATATCAAGCAAAAACATGCCGATGAAGGTGCTCGAGAAGAATTAGACCACCTGCGTCAGGCTTTGGAGGAAAGTGAGGCGGAAGTAAATCGCTTAAAGCTCCAGGAATCTCAATCCGAAGATTTTCAAGATCGAATTCATGATCTTGAAGCGGAGGTACGAGAAAAGAACCGCCTCCTCGACGACCGTGATGACGAGGTGGAAAATCTCAAGGACGAGGTCGAAAAACATGCTGGGACTATATCAGATCTGGAAGAGAGGGTGAAACAGGCTCAGCGTCGACACGTCGAGCTGGAAGAGAAGGCGCAAGCTAGCGAGGACCTGGAAGATGCAAGGGAAGCAATTGATGAATTGGAGCAGGATTTGAAGCAGATGAAGAACGAATTGGAGGAGGCGAGGGAAGATCGAGAAGAGGCACTGGGGGAGAGGAACCGCGCTCAATCGGATCTTGAGGAGCTTCAAGAAGAGATGGCCAACAAGTCTATTACGACAAAGGGCTTGAGCCGACAAATTGAGGAGAAGGCTAATCGCTTGCAAGACGAGCTTGAGGACCTCCGAGAAAAACACGAGGCTCTAGAGGAGGACTACGCAAACAGATCACACGAGGTTAACAAACTCCATGACACAATAAAACTCCTCAAACAGGACGGCGAAGATCGTGAACAAAAGCTCGAAGACAAAATCGAGGCTGTGCAAAACGACATTAAATCCTTCACCCAGCAACGAGACAACTTATCAAAACAGCTGGAGGCTGCTGAAAAAGAGCTCAACCAGAAATCTGACGAGAAGAACATTCTCCAGATACGTCACGATGCGCTTACCCAAGAATCGGCTGGCCTTCAGAAAGAGCTCACAAAATCTCGGAAAGAAATTGAAGATCTCGAAGACAAACTAGACCATGAGAAGACACTGGCCCTAAACAGCGAGCGGGAAGTACGGGATGAGTATAAAACTGAGATCGGTCGACTCAATGATGAGATTCAAGACCTACATGCCGAAATTCGGGATAAAGAGCGGCTCTACGATAACGACTGCGACCAATGGGATAGTGAGAAGCGGATTCTGGAAACCCAGAGAGATTCGGCGGAAGACAAAGCTGCGGCCTTACAAGCAACAATCGACAGACTCCAAAAGGCTGAAGGGACACTCTCTAGCAAGGAAACGAAACTTCAAGAAGGCCTCCAAAGTGAGAAGGATAGGCACGCAAACCAAGAAGCGGCGTTGAATCGCCAGATCGATGAGCTCAATGAAGATGTTGAAACTCGTCGGAGGTTGCTTGAGGAAGCTAGATCCGAATTGTCCAAAGTTCGTGAAGAGCTTCGTTTAAGCCAGCGAGAACAAAGGTCACTAGCTGAGAAGGTTGAAGGGTTGGAAGATGAAGTGGAGATATTACAAACCAGCCTTGATGATGAAAGCGACCAGGCGAATCAAGATATTCTCGCGGCAAAACAGGAATCTGAAAGCTTACGAAAACAGATTCAATCCTTGAAGCAAGATCTTGCAAAAGCTGAATCAGCCACTGAAAATGCCAGGACTGAACTCGATAATGCTCAGGCCAGCCTCCAAATTGGAGAAGGTAACAAAGAGCATTTCAGCTTGACTTTGAAGGATGTTGAGAATCAGCTCGCGAGGGTTAGGCAAGAGAAACAAGTCTTCCAAGATCAGGTGGCAAGCATGAACATTGAGCTGCACTCTTTGCGTCTTTCTAAAACCGAAGCCGAAGCAGAAAGAGACGAGGTTCAAATTCAGCTTAAGGCCATGAAGCAACAGGAGGAAGAAACATTCCGTCTCGACCAAGAAAGAGTTGATCTTCGAACTGTAAAGATGAAGCTTGACGGGGAAGTTCGCCGGTTGCGAGAGGAGCTCAAAATTGCCACCAGTCAGCGAGACACTGGAGAAAAAGAGTTGCAGCAAGAAATTGATCGTGCTAGTGCCGAAGAGGCCCGATTGACCTCCGAAATTCACGATCTCCAGAAGATCTTGCGAGGCTCTTCGGAAAAGAGGGAACTCTCTTCCGCCAAAAAAACAATACAGCATTTGGAAGAACGAATTAATGAATTAGAACACCAAGTTGCCACAGAAGCGGGCCAGAATGATGCAGCGCAGGAACTCTCGATTTTGCGCCATGACCTTTCAGCTGCACGTCAAAAGGAGACGGAATACCTTCAGCGAGAGACCGCCCAAAGAGACGTTCTTCGTGGTTTGAAGCGTCAGATCACAGAGCTTGAGCGTAGGGCGCACGATGCTGAAATTTCTCGACTGGCCACCTCATCGCCTCATTCATCAATAAATGGATCCGCTCGAAAATCCGAG
This sequence comes from Cudoniella acicularis, assembly GCA_013054445.1. Lineage (NCBI taxonomy): Eukaryota > Fungi > Ascomycota > Leotiomycetes > Helotiales > Helotiaceae > Cudoniella > Cudoniella acicularis. The sequence goes on from JAAMPI010000005.1 coordinate 82,511, forward strand.
ATCATTGAAGTCCGCGCGCAGCTCGCCGCAGCGCATCAGTCGTTGAAAGACATCCGGTCGCAACTTAAAAATGCTGAAAAAGAGGCCTCCCGCAAGCTGAACGCTGCCAATATCGAACTTCAAGCCCAACAAACAGCCTGGGAGCGCGAGAAGGATGAACTGGAACGCTCAGCCGATGAAGCTCGGTTTACAATTGAAGATTTATTAGCCAAGAATGTCACAGCTGAAGCAACCATCACGCGATTAAGAGGGAAAATTGATCGTCTTGAAAAGGCGCTCCAAGCTGAGCGACTTAATAGTGGTGAAGACCGCACTATGGCTCTCGAACGTCGAGATCTTCACGATATGCTACGTGAGACTCAAGTCCAAGCTGAAACGCTCGAAGTTGTTGTGCAAGAGCGTGACAATACCATCGCCGCTATCTCTGCCGCGGAAGCGACAATTCGAGCTCAGCTAAAGCGTGTCCGGGAAGAGCGTAGCTCTCAACGATCGAAGGCCATCTCTCTTCAAGAGCAACTCGTAAATCTGGAGCGGAAATTTTCGCAGGCTCAAGAAAACTGGGAGACGGAAAAGAAATCTCTCACCCGCGGCGTGAGATTCGTGAATACATCTCTTTCTACCGACCGCGACGATGCCGACGCTAATGCTCTAAAGAAAGAACTCGAGGAAAGGGAGCATCAACATGTGAAAGAGATCAGAGGAATGGCGCTGCAGCTCGAATGGTTGAGGGCAAGATGCAGACGAGAAGAGACATTCCGAGCTTGTGCTGCGTTTGCGAAGAACTATATGGGGATGCAGATCAAGATGTACCAAGCCTGGTAAGTTTAATAACCCACGTAAATCAATTTAAATGCTAACAAATGTACAGTAATAAGGCAGACCTCAAGCTGCTCGAGTCGGTGCCGGGCCTGAAGCGCAAACCCAAGAAAGTGAAGAAACCAACTTTGCGAATGGTGGCATGGGCGGTAAGGGCAACAGTGCGGATGAAGATGCAAGCAGAGCAATGGAAAGAGAGCGTGAAGATCCGCGATAGGCTTGCGGCCCAAGCCAAAAAACAAAGAAAGAGTATGCTTGCGCAAGAATAAGTTTGTCTTTTGAGCTGTAGATATTCGGCGTTGGATTAGGGTACGAGGATATGCATTGGGTGAGCGTTCGGGGTCATGATCACGAGCTTTTGGATGTGGGCACTGGGCTTTGAGAGTTGATGTGGGTAAACATCGATTGTTTAATTTCCCAGATTCATGAAATTACATAAATACCATAAAACCATATCCATGATACCCAACCGAAATGCCTCCTACCATCCTATCGTTGAGTCAATCCTTAGTGCTTTTCCCTTTTGCACATGTTACGCCAAAACCGATGATATTATTTACATAACAAACAAGAGATCAGTGTCTTAGTTTGACGTCAGCATCTATGGAAACATTAAAGGGAAATGATTGAGAAACTTACTCAAAGGGTGGCTGCAGCTTAGCTGCGGTTTCTGGGTATATTTGGTCGCGAGCTCATCTCTGATGCTGTTGAGTAATTGGACGTAGCTCTGTTGTGGGTTCTTCTTCATTGAGGTGATAAAGGCCCAAGACATGGCGCCTGTAGCTTGCGCTGCAATGGTTGCATCGGCCCTATAAGATCTTGGTTAGCTTAAGTCTTACCAAGAGGAAGCTGATAGCTGAATGATAGATCAACAAAAAGGAAAAATGGATCAGGTGACCCAACGTAACTTGCAGCTCTAAGCCTACGCCACAGCCGTACTAGGCTATTTGTGTAGTCTTAGAGCTTTCAAAAAAAACAAAAAAAAATTACAAAAAGCAAATGCCGCTAATAGATATACAAATATGCCAGGGCTTGCCCGGTGGCTCCGAGTGGTATCCCAATTCCAACGCCCACGCCCACGCTAACCCCCCATATTGAAAATTCCCCATAACGCCCCATCACTTTTACTTCCCAGTAGCCATTCTGTATGACCAATCTATGCAGAACAATATAGGAAAGGGTATACTAACGATGTCTGGTCATCTTTACTACCGGACCACATAACGACATCCGCTGGGGATGTTTTTGTAGCCATAGTCTTGTTATATGCATCATCACCAGTAGTGGCCTTTTTGAAGAAGCCCATCAAGTTAGAAGCCACACCGCCAAGATCGCCATGGCTGTATGATGAGATGACGCCAAGGAGACCTTGCCCAGCTTCTTTGGCAAGGTTGGGTTCCTTGAGAACACCTTGTGTGGAATAAATGTATGGCAGATCCAAGGCAGTTCCAGAGTGGCAAGAATCGAAAATTGCCGTCAATCGCACACCAGGCGATAGGGGTTGCACCATAATTCTGTGCATCTCGTCGTCCACAATATGACCAACCTGTCGGAAATCGACCGGGTAAATTACTTCATCGTATCCATCCTCTTCATCTCCATCGAGATCTTTGGTTTGACCACCGTGACCTAGGGTAATTGTAAGTAAAGCCACAACAAAGCTCACGGATTTCAACAAACCTGAATAATGAAAGAAGAGGGAATCATTTGGACGAGCATCCCTGACCAGCCAATGCATCGCTCTCAATATGTTTTGTTTCGTTGGTTGACTCATTGGGTTTTGTTGATCATCCGTGAGAATAACCATGTCATCCCGCTGATAACCGAAGTTCTCGTTCAAAAATGCTGACATGTTCTTTACATCATTGATACAACCTCGTAATTGACCCCTTTGTCCAAAATAGTTTATTCCGATCAAGAGCGCTTTCCGCCGTCCCTGGCAGTTCGAATATTGGAAAGCGTACCCTTGAGGGGCACCCTGGCCGAAATTTTGGGGAGTACTCGGAGGTGGAGGAGGAGCTTGAGGGTTGCCATTGACGTAGCCATTCGAGTTTATGGAGGGCATTCCTAACATTCCCAATCAGTTTCTGAACTAGAACCATTGCCGATCTGCGTCCTACCAGGTCTGTCATATTGTGGTGCGTTGGGTGGGACGTTGTTATAGCCGCCGTATTGTTGCGGAGGAGGGTGGGAATAGCCATACTGGCCTTGCGGGGGAGGAGGTTGTTGATAGTAACCGCCTTGCTGCGGAGGTGGCCCGTAGTTCTGAGGAGGTCTGCGAGAATCATTGTTAGCATTTAGTTTTTGTGTGGGGGAGCCACAACATCCTACGGGTAGTAGTTTGGCTGGGGCGGGTACTGCTGTGGTGGACCTCCATATCCATGATAACCAGCTCCGGGATATCCAGACATGGCTCTGCTTCGTTGATTGTCTATTAGAAGAAGAAAATGCTGTTTTTGCTTGTCGTCGGCGTAACGCCGAGGAGCGCGTCCGAAGGGTTGAGATGGTGCTCTTTCTCAGGCTGGAACAATGCGGTCTTGACTCTGATCCTAAGACAAGGCTCATGGACTTGGGAGAAGGGATTCTTTATAGCTTGAGGCTTGGTGAATGTTCCGCAGGGTAAGAACGTGGGGCAAGAGCAGTTAGACCAGAATCCGCGGCGGACGTGTAGCGACGGCCGTCTGTACTATGATGAACAAGGACAGGGAAGCCGTGTGAATGTAGGGAGTATTACAGTAGCGCGGATGCGGATTCGGATTAATTCCAGATGGGCGGTCAGACACTGACAGGCAGGCGGCAGCGGGTGCTGAGTTATAGCCCAAAGAGGTAGGGCTGAGGCAGCGGAGGTAGAGGTGGAGGTGGATGTGGAATACTTGTAATCGGGCAGAGGGCGACAGCAAGCCAAGAGATTCGTTTCAACTCGTGCTGTGTGGCACTGGCGCTGGCGCAGGCACTCGTGTCTAAGAAGGGACGACGATGGCGATGGCGATGGCGACGGTGGATGGACAGCAGAGGAAAGCTTGGGGCAATTGGGGAGTTTAGCGGCTGATGATGATGTCTCGCTAAATCCGGCGGCCCCTCCAACAAGGCGCGAAAGGCAAGAAGGCCTCTCTGGGCAAGCTGGCGAAGCTGGGGTCTGCAATACGGAAAAAAACTAAAGAGCCGCCGTGGACCACTCACACGCCTGCCAGAGAGAGCCCGCCATATCCACAATTCCCCATCGAGCCATGCCACATGCCACATGCCACCCCTGAGCTTGTTCTCTTTTGCACCTTAGGCCTGCTGGCCTTGCCAAGTAACGGCCTGGAAGCTCCTGTTTCCCGACAAGCTTCGCTCAGAGTCCGCTGTACCGCTGCGAAAACATGCTGGAATCTAACTTCCCTGCGAACCTACAGGCCTGAAGGCCCCAGACCCCAAAGCTGTCGTGTTAGCACACGGTCCAACACGTATCACTACTGTCCGATGTCAATTTGGATCGCGACTCACGATCCCCAACAACACCGCGGCCAGAGGAGCACGCGCCTAAACCGCACCATGAAGTGAACAGACAACGCTACACGAGCCAGGCGCGCACCAACACTCTGGTTGAGCCCAGCAGTGTGCTCGGTTGCCGCCTCCCGCTTCAAACTTCCGCCCCAGTGTTAACTTCGACTAAACCGAGTCTCTCTTTGTCTTGGCAATAATAGAGTTTCTGGGGGCATTCCAAAAACCTCCTACGGTGCCAGAGCGTTAGAGTTCCGACGGTCTACTTCTCATGCCTAGACTTTTCTCGCAGTTTGAGGCCCAAAGGGGCAGCTTGAAGACGCTGTCGTAGCTTGTCGGAAAACTGTCGGATTGACTGACTTGAGCTCTCCGACTTTCACGGAGGATCCGTGTTCCAAGAGTTTTCTATGCCACCTTCCACGCATTGCATTAGGAGGCTCAGAGGCTTAGAGCCTGCACAGTGACAGCGAATATCCAAAGCCGCAGTCATCAGATATAACATTATGTCATACGGTACCGGGAAGGCCTCGTGCATTCAGCCAAATCTCCTTGCCTGCAGAAGAGTTTGGGAAAAGAGCATCACCAACCCGAGGACTCCAAGATGATGCCAGGAAGGCACGTTTGGTGCAGAGTGTCCCATGCGATCACGATAAAACTAGTGGTCCTTCGAGGTCGCCGATGAGGCTGTTGTCAACGGACCCCGCGTCCCCCTGCCAGTTAGACTTGTTCGACCCTTGAGCTCTTCGCATCTAATAACCGCTTGTTTTGACCCTTTTCGGGCAAGGAGCGAAGGGAGCACTGCCGAAGCTGGAGTCAAATGAGCGTATCGATGGCGATTGTCGATGTGAATGTCGACGTCGACGTGCAGCCAGCTAGTCAAGGACTCAAGGCCATTACTACCCTCAAGATGCGGCTTGCCAGCATGTCTGTAACTTTGGAGTCTCCGAGTCGGCACTACGCCTGAGCCTGAACCCGAGCCTACCCCGTACCAGTACAAACAAACGTCCTACTACCGACGGAGTGCCCGAATATATCTTTTTGTGGCTTGCGTGGTCGTCGCTGCAAGCCAATTAGTTGTGCTCGCTAAAGCAAGATCGATGCACGCCACCTGGGCCGACATGCATGTCTTGAGCCACGATGTGGCATTCTCCCCCTAACCGCTTTAAGCGCAACAACCACCTCCATCACTACCAGACAAGCTTTTGCAACGATACTGGTCAATTTCGAAGAGAAGATGAGCTTCGGTGCTTCACACCGCAGGATGCAGGCAGCAATTCCGCCATTGGCGAATGAGATCTTCCAAAGGGACGGTCAGGCAATGGCCTGCACCAGATCCCCACGTCTTGGGTGGAGTTGGAGGACCCATCACCCGCAGAGCAGAACGCCACGCAACCTTCGTCACTTTCTCTTGTACTGTTTCAGCAGCAGTAATTTCGGTGGCTAGTGGCTACTCCGTACTGCTGCTGCACATGCATTCTGCTTTCTGTCCTTCACTTCCACCTCTCCACTCCCAAGCAGTCGAGGACACGCCGATACCCTCAACCATCTCAAGCAGCCACAGCAGACGGACCCATCGTTACATCTTTGAGATCTGGCATGAGCATGAAGAAAAGGGCCGAAGGATCAAAAAGCTTCTCGTGCATGTTCATCGGCCGTCATCGTCTCGTCTCCAGTGAAACGGTCGGTCCTTCCCATACAGATCTGCTTTAGCGAAGTCCTAGATCTCTTCTCACCGTAGATATGCAGGCGGAGTGGCTGTGCATTTCCCAAAACTTCAGCAAATTATCCCTTTCCATACAATTATGCTTTCCCAAAAAGATCAGCTTTCTCCAGTTACGCCATCTCACCAATGGGGTTGCCGATGTTACCATTCCGCATGGCATTTGTGGCTCAACATCTAAGGGCCGGCAATTGGTTGGTCCTTACAGAACTCTCCCACTACAGAGAATGCGGCACATCAGCCTTACCGGTGCGACGCGCTGAATCTAGGGTTCAAAATAGTATCCAACTAGAAGCCCCGAAGCGGAAAGATATCAGACTAGCAGTTATGCTTAAGTCGATTCCATATTTCACATTGATCAATTACTCAGGGGAAAGCCGCCCGAAACCAATACTGTTGCTAATTCTCTCCTTTCTGCAAAGCTGTCGTATTACCCGACTATCTATTTGAGACACGTCGTTATCTCTTGTCCTGTCACCTCTACTCCGACAATCATTTTCAACTCAGAGTTGCTACTTTACTCTGCTGCCTAAACATACTCTTTCAATCTTAAATAAATTGAAGACAAGCAAATCCCCGTTGCGCTTCACAGGGATCTTCAGGGGTAACGGGAAATATCCGTTTTGGAACCATGGAAATGGACCCCACCTTTGTGGCTTGATCTTAAGCGCCATCGAATAGACGCCAATCCTTCCACAGTCAGCAGTGCATCCTTCCCGATAAACGAGGATAGGGTATAAATATATTTGGGGTCAATTATTGATCCGTTAATCGGAATTCATTTGCTGACTGTTCAATTCCTTCTCATTATTGCAGCTTCGTGATGGACAAGGTCGACCATATTCAATATCTAATTTTGGCGAGGATGTTCGAAGGTCCGAGAAACTGACAAGCTCCCTTGCCAATTGCAGAAATCATAGGATGGCACGGATTTTCTGTGGTCTGATGGGCATTGAATATCTCAACCTCAGAGCTACACGAGAAAGTTCTGACACGAGAAGAATCGGCATTGGGAGTAAATGCGCATCGTGGGGGCATGGCTTGAAATATTGAAACTCTTTACGGGCAGCTGAGCATGGATGTGTTTTCCAGATCGGGTGCCCAGAAGATCAACAAATACAGAATGCACTGCAGATACGAAGATGTATCGCGCATATTCCAAGGGTGACATTGTTTGGAATCATCTCAGGAAGTGAAAGACTCGAGAATGTCATATCATTGATACAGGCTCTTCACTTCTGCGGATCAGATAGGTGGGTCTGTGTCATGTCAAGAGAACGAGGTGACCACTAGAGTGGTATTATTCACTTGCCCCTTAAAAAAATAATGTCATTACAACCCCTTTCGAGGTAAGAGATAGATGAGGAACACAGCTGGTAATGGTCAAGGGCTGTTTAGCATAGCGTCTCTTTATGGAGCCTCGGCTCTCAAGGTCAATATTGAGAAGGAATTCATTCATGCAGCCGTTCAAGATACGGGTTAGTAATGTCGGTGGGGGGCGGAAGGGAGCGCGCGCCACGTAAATTTTCCGATGAGAGGAAAGCTAAGCTGAGGTCTCGTATGCTTTTGAGCAGGAAGCCAACACGCCGGCAGGTATGCATTTCATTCTTCGTACTCCTAAAAGTCTTTCTAGATTTATTGTTGGCAGGGAGGAGAACTCGCCTTTTTTGAAGAGGGGTGGCAGTCCTGTTGGTCTTTGATACTCGTGGTTTGTGGATAACTAACAATCACATCAACCCTCAACGCTAACTTAACCTCAGTATTCACTTGAACACACACAAGAATCACCGGAAATTACTCTGCTATTCGAAGTTTACCCGACAACGTCAATAACCTCTTTCTCTACGTCGCATACGTCCTCGTCGTTTCAATCTCTTTGGTGCTGTCTTGGAGATCAACTGCTCCTAGCCTTTTCGAACTACAACCAACCAACCAATCATGTCTTGCTGTGTCCTAGCAATACTACATACATATGTATAAGGGAATTTATAGGAACTATCGAGAACTGTGGCAAATATAATTTTCGAACTGAAGGAGGCTGGTTCTTCGTCCCGGGGAATGGAAAGGGGTTGAAAAACTTGGAGGGCCCTTAGAGTAGACCCGGGTGCTAAGCCCGTGGCACCTCTGCCAAGGCGCATTGTCCGAAAGGGCTATTGTTTATTTTCATAGTGTATTTTGTGGAGTGGGACTTGTTGAGTGGATCTTGTGGAGTGGATGGCCGGAGAGGGTTCGACGGTGCCTGTGCCAATTGCAGGTATGAAGGAGAAGGATCTGCCTGCACTTTAGATCTTCGCAGATAGAACGCTGCGTCGTGTTCTAGGAACGCCAAAGGGACCCCAATCCTCATATAAATCAGCTAAAGAACGTACTTTTCAGAATGTTGATTTCCCCCGCTGCCTGTGAAGTCTCGCCGGGTTTATGAGCAAGATGGCACAAGTCAGACATTCATCCAACATCCCAACATTGAAGTGGAACTAATTCACAGAATAAAAGAAAAGGAGGTTTAGGCTGAGAGTGTGTCAAGAGGTAGCAAGCACAACGGTGCCCTTTCCGAAATCATTCAAAGTAGATCATGTTTCGCGGTGATGCTGAATTCGTTCAAAAGCTTTGTAGGTTAAATGACGTGAGGACGAGGAAATCACAAAAGAATTACAGAAGGAGAGATTCATTGCCGTTAAATACCCATTCTTCTAGGTCTTTTCAGATATTTGACGGCAACGAATTTCGCCCAACATAGTATATATGCTGTAATTGAAAAACATGGACAGCAAATTGTCAACAAGAAAGCAAGGTAATAAGTAGTAGCTTTGGGAACTGTTTAATATCTGCAATAAGACGTCACGTCCATTTCTTGAATCACACGGGGAAGAGGCAAAGGCAACATTCAATGAGAGAAGTCATCGTTACCCTTCTTCGGCTATCAATTAATCACCACGAGGCCCTCTCCCCCCACCCCATTTTGTCTCTCCGTCATAAGGGCTTGAGCGAACAAAAGTCGAGACCATCTGATAAACATAGGATCTTATTCTCTTTTGACTGCGTAGTGGTGCTCGGGTAATGTATTGTCATTTGGAATAGGTTAGAATATTGGAAATTCGACGTGTGTCTTTTTCTGCCTTTTTGAGGAAAGGGGCGGCTGTTGATAATTATGGTGATTTAGGCTTTGGAGGCAATAATAGGTCCTGGTGTGAAAATCTGAGGTGAGATACCGATGGATTGAAGTCTTACTTGCTGGAATCATTTTTACAAAAACGGTCCGCGATTTGTGAGTTGATCTTGCGATCTGGCAATTGCTATTTCGACTCATGAGCAAGTAATTCTACTTCCTGTAAAGTATTTATGCCTACCTCAATTCAGTCTTACCCTAGTAAATAAAAGTTCTCAATTATTTTCATTTCCATATCTCATAGAAGACCAACTCAAAGTCATCAGAACTAGCTCTCACTTGGCGAGGTAAATCCCCCCCCTTTAATGCATTCAAACACTTCAAATTATAAAGCTCTTCCACGATAATTGGTAGAGGAATATTTCCAAATCTCAAATACGAGAATAGGTTATAATAATGCATCTTACTAATTAGTATTATATTTCATGGCTATTTTAAGAAATTAAAGTGTGTCGGCAAGGTTTAGCCCAGGAAGCAAGACGTATAACCTATGCGGTGGGACCAACTCTTAAAGACCTACTTATTTTCTATTCGCTCTTACAAATATCTTCCATTTTCAAAAAGCCTCAGTAGTGACAAGAGTATTATATATATCTCGTCTATTAAATAATTTTAACTCTCCAATAGAAAAATTCCACACTAAATAAACCACGAGTAAAACTCCGTAACTTTTCCTCATTGGATCCCTTAGGAAATTAGACCTGGACTAAGGGTTTCATCGAGTGTAAAAATTAGGTCATTGGATTAGAGGGTATGAAGAAAGGTAGGTAGGTTTAACTATCTTGCTTGGGTTTTCGCAGATTGATATTCAACTTGCTTTAGTTCAGCACTCAGAGGAGTTTTTCCTCATTGCTGATACTCTCTCAGTAGTTAGGCTTTGGGAGTGAATTGAAATAAAGCTGGATTTGGCAGCTTAGATCACTATGTATATATCGGTCCCAAAGGGAGTATTTTGCACTTCCCCATTTCTCAAGGAAGACTTTTGGCAAGTTACCCTTCCCTTCATACTTCGAAAATTTGTTTAAGGTAGAGGGAATATACTCAATGCAACGAGCTCGACCGAGAAGACTTGAATCGCAACTCTAAAAATGGCGTAGTTTACAGACCACATTAAGAAGCCTCTTTCAATTTACCTTGCGAAAATCATAATGCCCGGTTTCAACGGAAAGAGGTATAAGGTCAACTTTCAAACATGTAGGAGTAGTAAACTCACTCTCTTTACTAGTCGGTGCTTGCCTGGCTGTCTATTGTTCACGAACAAATAAATTGCTTCCCTAAAATTTTGACCGTAAATATTTCCTTTCTATGTAAATTGTGCTTGTTGGCTTAATTAAGAACGACGTTATAGAGGGACACTGAAGAATATTTCAAGAGAGAACACGGTCTTGCGTGGTTACCTACTTGTGAAATCTTACCTTGCAGATGAGGATTGCTTGAGAGGGTTGTGATTTTAGTTTAAAAGTTGATAGATTGTTTTAGAGGAGACGGCTGCCCATTTTAGGTAACAAATAAGGCGGTTACTGAAAGCCCTCCCCGAACAGGATTTCACTACGTTCTGTTCCAGATTAAAAAGAGATCAATGCAGGTACTCTATACAATCATTATTCATGAGCTGGCTCTAGAGGTATTACTCAGGCACTGAAAACCGCTGGAATGTATCGCTTCTAATTTACATCCATTTTATCATCTTGCGCACTCTCATCAGTCCCCGCCGGTGCTTCCTTTCCAGCAGGTTTGCTCTCAGCAGGATCTTCAATCTTCCGCATCAGATACGATATCATGCCCCAAATCAGCTGCATAGATTCCACCCTCTCCTTTGCTAAGAAGAGGTCGTACCATTTACTCCTCCACATCGGTAATCGCTCCCACTGCTCTGCCTCGTCTCCTGACAAGGCGGTTAATAACGTGTCTGGAACTCTGACTCGGATGATGGAAATGTGATGGTTCAAAGCACTGACTAAGAAGACATCATCGAAGCCTTGACCAGAGTTTTCTTTCCCGATAGGAGAGTATCTTGCCCTTCTATCCCACGTTGAAGAAGGGGGGATTAGCTTCCTGTAGTTTTCGTAAATGGCCATGTTACCTCCGGAATCCTTTCCTCTTTTCGACCTCTTAATTGGACTTGGGCCATTGATGCCAAAGACTCTTCTGGTTTCAGCAGCAACGCTTCTCTCATTTTCATCAGACGGCACGATCTTCTCCCCAACGTCAGCATTCATTGCAGCCAATTCGTCAACCTTGTCTGCTTCTCTTCCTATAGGACCACCTGGGCCACCTCCCCATCTCTGCTTAGTAGTCCACCATTTACCTTCTCCAAGCCTACTCTCAGTCTTGCCTTCTCGGGCACGTTGCTGAGCGGTAAGAAGCACAGCTACAACTTCTCTTGCAAGATCAAGTTGAGATTCTGCTTCTGTGGCAAAGACAGTGCTGGCGCGGCAAGATATAGCTGCCACAGGACCCTCCACAATGCCGGCACGTGCAGCAGAGCGTTCCGTCGGGGTTCGGTAGATGAAAGTTGCAGAAGAGTTGAAGTAAGAAGGTGGTGACTGTGTAGACGATGGGGGTGTCAGGTGAAGGCGGGGTTCACAACGCGGAAATGAGACATTGCAACCGAAGTCGTAAGCAACGAGTTTGATAAAGGCGGTAAGGAGGTGTTGACGGCAATCCGGGGGAAGTTGAGACCCGGTTCCAGTGCGTGTATGCGTTTGCTGATGAAAAGGGATTGTGGAGACATCCTCCTTTTCCTCGGATGAATCTGATGAGTTTCCTGGAGGAGGGTCCGAGGGCAGTGGCAACGAAGTATCATCCCAGTAACCAGAGAAGAACTCCAAGTTTTTGAAAAACTCGTAAGCATTTCCTAATCGTACAGCTGACTCTCCAGTTGGTGGCGGTATGCGTCGGATGGTACGGAAGGCAGCAGTGTTGTCTATCAACAGCTCATTCTCCCGCTCTCGATAGGTCTGCACGCCGGGTGACAGATTGCCATTGCTCAGGGGCTTTCTTGTTGCATCGTTTGCCTCCAATAGATTGTCTGCAGCAATAGAGTTCCACTTGTCAATAGGTGGCAAAAAGCTAGTGTCAGGGATAATGTCGTGTGGTTGAGCATTTGATATCACGTGGAGGCCGAGAGCTTCGAAATACGAGAGCCTGATGTCTGCAGGCCTGTGTATACTCTGCAAGAAGGCCACCAATGATTGGTCTCCCCTTATGGACGAAGGCGATTTACCATCCGCTTGTGGCGCGCACTGGGGAAATCTGACTGGTGTTTGTGGAGGAATCTTCCTGGGCGGGCCCTCGGTTGAATTCTGAACTGTGCGTATTTGTGAGAACTAGATCTTCAGAGGCAAAATCGAGCAAGGTGGTAAAGCCGAGACCAATGACATAGGAAGACAAGACATCTGAAACATAGAACGTGCACAAAAAGAGCCATTGTGCTCTCCGTCATGACTGACGTCTCGTCTCATCATATCGATGCCCAAAGGCATAACTTCAGATGGCTCGACACCATGCACTCAACGGTGCGGTGTGACAACTGAAGGATGGAGGGATGGAGGATGAACCGGCGCGGGGGACAGCGGCCAGAAACGGTGTGTAGTGTTTGGTACAAAAAGCAACGGGCGCAACAGTGGGCAACGGTGGACGCTTTCCTGCGGGCATAATGTGGTGGTGCTTACCTAGGGCTGGGATACTGGCAAACATGATGGAAGCCTCTGCGAATCTCTCTCCGCGATCAATGGGATGGCGGCGGACGGCGGAAGGCAGGCGGCGATTGAGTGTGAGGCTACGAGAATAGCTGCATCTGAATTAGTCGGTACGGATGGCTGCCTGTGTTGGGAGTGGTTCGCTGAGACAGGAGTGGTGGTGGTTGAACAGATGGCGAGGGTGAGGTTGAGAGAGCGCATTGAGGCCCGGATAAAGATGTTGCTGGTTTTGGAGGCAGCGGGTTCCATTCGCTTCATGCATCGCAGTGACGGCGATGGGGACAGTGCTCTTTTTTTCGCTGCCGATCCACCAGCAGAGCCAGTAAGGGCTGCCAAAAGCGAGCAGAGCCCGCTCTGAAGAACGACACGGCCATGCAATACCTGCGCATTATTCTGTCACTGTTGGCATGTCGCTGATGTCAGGCTTTTTCCAAGCAGTGAAGAGGATTGCCCGTGCGTCTCGGACGACAGATCTCCCGCCTACAGAGCATGTTGATCCACCGGCCAAGTTTCCGAGTGGCCACTGGCCTCTTTAGGGTTGCTGGAGCCTGCTGGCCCCGATTAGATAACCTTAAGCAGCCACTGAAAACCTTAATGGCCCCCATACTAGTAAATAAACAGCATCACCAAGTTGGTAGCTGCCGCCACATATTAATCCAGCACTATTATGCCTCGATTGAGAGCGCGGAAGGCAGAAGGCGGAAGGCGGAAGGCGGAAGGGAAAAAAAGCTGATGCAGTGAGCTGCAATTAATGTCCGAGGAGACACATTCCAGAACGGAGTACCAAGTCCTCGAGATGCACACCTCTGATCATTATTTTCTATTCCGTATTGATGCAGGAACACCAGATCGCTTTGTCTTCATGTGTATTCATGGCACTGCAGGAAGCGATACCTAGTACCCACGTACAGTCAGTACCTTATTTGGTTTCTGCGCTCTGCATACAATCAATTGCAAATATCTGGGGAGAGAGGGGGAGAAATGTCGGGGAGAAACGTTACCAGAAGAGTACATCACTGGTCACCAGCGGATGGCTGCAGGTACATGTACCCTTTTCTGGGGGGTTTCTGCTGCACTGATCTGATTCGCCCCTGGAGCGCGCAGGCGCAGGCGCACGCGCCACCAGCAAACATCTCCTAAATCTCCCTCGAAACAGTTTCAAGCGCTTTGCTCGTTACCACTCTCACCAGCGCCGCACTCCCCCTCTCGAGTTGAGCAAATTAATCGCTGCTGTTGGCCCTCTACTGCTAGGACATCCCCTTCACAATCGCTGTTTGCTCTGCTTTTCTCGCGTCCATTTGCACTCTCTCGGAGTCTCTCTGTTCACTGCACTTGGCGGTCGAGCGTTCGCTAGGCGAGTCCCAAGGAGTCCAGGCCAGGCCAGGCCGCAAGTGCCCCCCTGTGCACCCTCCCCAGGCCCCGGCAACGATTCTGCTTCGTGCTCTGTATCATCACAGGGGTCTGCAACAGGTGGAAACCCCTCCACTGAGCCCGTTCTGCCCTCCGCCGGGGAACTCGGTCATTCTCAACGGCCTCCCAATGGAGTGTGACCCACCCCATACTCTCGCCAGATTGTTCGTGTTTGAGGAACGGAGATCGTGGTTTCTACGGCTCCTTCTCCAGAGTGTTCCTTTCTTGTTCATCGTGTTGGCTTCTATTCTTTCACAAACATCGTCGATAACATGCTCGAAGCGACGACTTGACGGCCTGGGAGCCCTTTCGTGTTGTGTGCAATCACCTTGACGGTTGAATATACATTCATTACAGCGACTGGTGTCGCCCCCTTTCTTTCACAATGTCGACAAGCGCGACCTGCCGGCAGGATTTTTCATCACCTCAATCGGAGGCGTTCGATGTACAGCAGTTCCTAGATCTCTTACGACTCTCTCCAGCAGCGCAGCAACAAGCACACCCGATTCCGTAGTCTCAGTGGTATCACAAACCACCGCGGCGAGTGTCCAGGTACAGACGACCGCGAGTATTGCGGATACTACAACCTTATCCTCCACTGATGTAGCGCCTGCAGCTGCAGCGCAATCTTCGGTCTTCTCAGCAGCCAGCGTACCTCCAGTCAGCGTCCCTGTCAACATACCGCCAGTCACGACTTCGGCGGCTGCAGTGTCGACTACACTTGCTCCAGTTATTAATACTAGTTCACCCGAAGCGCAAACAACCTCGATTTCAAGTACAGAAAACACAGCGTCGAAAGGTACGACCCCGACAACATCTTCTAGCACTCCTGTAGTAGTTGCTCAGAGCGAGGTTCACACTTCGCCGACTCCTTCAACAGTAGAAAATGGAGGCAATGGAGGGTTTCAATCTCTTGCTATGTCAATAGCTCCTACAGCTGAAGCGACCGTGGCACCGTCCACCGAGTCTTCAGCGGCTGGGGGCATTTCTTCGAATCCCCGGCTAACAGCGGCTCCAGTTGTTGGAGGTGTTCTTGGTTCCATGGGTCTCCTCGCGGGTCTTGCGTTGTTATTTTGGTTCTTGAGAAGGAGGAGGAAGGTAGGAAGGGAGTCTCTCCTGACACCGCTCACCACTGGGAAACGAACCGAATTCTATGCGACCGAGAAGAGGGAGGAAGCAGGTTCAGGATATGACGAGGAAAAATGGGATCCAGACAGAGGCACCCAACGAGACCGGGTACGCGCAGTTGCGGCTAGCTTCAAGTCCGGAGTGCTTGGTATTGGATCAACCTTGAAGTCCAAGGTGGTGAGAGATAGAAGTGACACCCCGAGTGTCGACTTGAATAGGGGTCACTCGCAGTTCCTGGACGGACCAATTCCTCAACATAGCCGGAATAACTCGGTGCTGTCCAACCATGGAAGCAACTTGTCAGTCAAAGACCGGTTCAACGACTGGTGGGACCGCTTCAGAGAGGATATTAGCTCTAGGATACGAATGCGGAAGAGCAACGAACCCGCCGACCCATTTGCCGCTGCGCGCAGTATGACAGAGCAGCAAGCCAAGTTGAATAACCCTGTCGATTTCGACCAACTCCTAGGAATGGACGACCGAGAGCTACAACTCCAGGCTGACCGCCGCCGAGCAGATCTAGGTAAAACACAATCTGGAGCCTCCCTCCCACCACTTGGAAGTCTAGGACTTGACTTCGCATCTAACGATCCTTTCGCCGATCCCCAAAATAATTCATGGCAGCAATCAGCAGCGCGTCGAAACTCTCGGAGCAATACCTACGACTCCAGCGCTAATCCCTTCGCGGATCCTTCGAACCCCTTTTCCGACCCCATCTCCCTACCTCAACCTTCCTTCTCCAAACAAAACAACTACATCGCCGACATCCGGCGGTCAAGAGGCCAATCCATCGATGCCACCCACACCGGCCCCTCTGGAACCTTCCGCCCACCAAGCGCTACAACCGGACCCGCGTCGCGGTATCCCTCCAGCCTCGCGCCAAGTCGGGACAGTTACCGAGACACGGTATTTTCCTCCTTCTCAGGCAACGCACGAAAAGGCAAAGGACGATCCGACCCCTTCGATCTAGAGCGCCCTGAGCTCTGGCGACGGAACCCAAATAACCAACTATACCCTAATCCGCTGACCACGAGCAACCTCCAGGGCCAACAACCTAATTACGGCCCTCGCGTGACGAGCACGCAACGCATCCAGAGCAACGCGACGTACGAGAGTAAATACAGCAGCGGCGTCTCGAGTCTGGGCGGCTGGGGCGATCCAGGACCTGATCTCGGGCCTGGGAGTCAAAGTAGCTCTATGAGGGGCAATGCCAGCTCGAGCGGTGGCAGCGGGGACTTTAGCACGAATGGTGGTGCGGGGATCTATCGGGAACAGGGTGATGGCAACGTGAGCCCAATTAGTTTTAGCAGTGGGATTAGCAGTAAGGGCGGAGTAGGAAAGGCGATGTGAAGAGAGGGATTATGGTCACCACGAGAAATGAATGTCACTTTTGGAGTTCAACATACATATAAGGTAAAGTATAGACGACGAGAAAGAGGGAGGAAGAAGGACAGAAAGAGACGGATCTTAATGACCTTGCTCTCGGGGATGGGGACTCTAGCTGGCTGGGACAAAAAGGACAAATGGCGCATCATGATCTGCTGTCATCTGATCCTGTCTTTGCGACGGCGACAAAGGGGGTGATGGAGTAATGAGGTGTATGGCGTTGCATTTTCGAGTCTGGTTCTTACCATGGTATATCTGCTGCGAGCGTGGCGTACACTCGCTAGCAAGGCAAAAGGGATGGGAAAACCCCCCCTCTGTTCTCTGGGGAAAAGAGCAAGCCAAGGTTCGCGGGGAAACGACGATGGTATTCGTCATGAGTTATGTAGGTAGTTTGTAGTAAGCAATTCTTGATGGCCAGGGATAGATAGGTGAAGAAGTTTATAACTTGATGTATATTCTATCGTATCATCTTTGGTGCAAGACTGCGAAATCACCCTCCAAGACCTCTCATCTCATCTTCTCTACTGGACTTATGAAGTCATCGGCTGGTTTCGACGGATGATTTGTTGCCAAGAGACATTATTTTTCTGCTTCACTAATAGTTTCGTCTCTACATCCGCACCTTATGATTAGCCTGCTTCTAAGAGATTCCTCGGGGTCCCAATCCACTCTGGGTGTCATCATACCCTCAGCACCGAATGAACGAATGAAGTTGTTTCAGCTCGCCATTCCCACTCACCCTCATTCGTTTCGTCGGCTACCGAGCCCTATTCCTAAATCCATATGCCTTTCATCTCATGATCTCATCCTCTCTTCTGTCATGCTTCAACCAAGACTAGAGTACGAGCCCGATAGTCTCTTGTATACACTGGCAATGCACCTAAAATTAACAAAAGGCTTTAAATATCTAATGTTAGGATTAGCAAACAAATTAAAAGTCTTGTTAGATTAGCTGACAACCCCGCCATGTTCCGCGTGAATTGTGATAATCAATCAGAAACTTCCTCGAGACTCGAAGATTGTAGTCACATAGACCAAGCACGAGGACATATCCCGGGACCGCAATGTTGAGAATAAAGTGTCTAATAATTGACAGTCTATCGATTCTATCAACAGGTCAGACGAATTGCGACCCTTTCAACTCCACCGAGTCCACCAATCTTGTAAACATCATCCATAACACATTCAAACGTTAATCTTCATGTGCCCGCTTTTTACCTGCTAGCAGTCATAATTTTCAGCCTTTCTATTCTTTAGCGCAGAACTTTAGACAACGGCAAGCAGGTGTATCAACAATAGCAGCAGCAACGCGAGGTAATCTAACTTTTCACAAGAAGACTCTTGCCAGTCATTTCTTCTGGCTGATTCAAGCCCATTACTTCTAGGATCGTGGGAGCGACGTCACCGAGGACACCTTCGTCGGTCTTCTTGAGGCTGTATCCCTTGGGAGCATTCGCCATGATGAATGGCACTTTGTTGGTGGTGTGGGAGGTTTTGGGCTTGCCGTCTTGGAATTTCATCTCCTCGGCGTTACTGAGAATTTGTAAGTACGCGTGGAACTAAAAGCGAGTGAAAACACGAACCCATGATCAGAGGTGATGAACAAAACATAACCCTCCTTCTTGCAAGTTTCATAGATTTCCCCAATGGCCCTGTCTGTTGCTGCAACACCAACGATGGCTGCCTCGTACACACCAGTGTGTCCAACCATATCAGGAGGAGCAAAATTGTTCATAACAAACTCGAACTTGCCCTCTGATATCCGCTTAGACACTTGCTTGGCAACACCAGCAGCACTCATTTCAGGGGCCAGATCGTAGGTGGCCACGCTCTTGTTTGAGGGCACAAGATCTTGCTTCTCGTCTCTGGTCTCGAGGGGGAAAACCTTCTCAACACCTCCGTTAAAGAAGAAAGTAACGTGAGCATACTTCTCAGTCTCGGCAACGTGAACCTGGTTGATGCCCTGTTTGCCTAAAGTCTCTGCAAGAACGTTACCCATGTGTTGCGGCTTGAAGGCAATTGGGTACGGGTAGTCGAGCTTATATTGGGTCATGGTTGTGAGCGTGATATTCTTAGGGTACGGGAAATCCTCGAGAGGAGACCGGTCGAAATCGCCCAGCAATTGGGTGATCTCTCGTACTCTGTCTGATCGGTAGTTGAAGAAAAATACTTGGTCACCATCTAGGAAGCCGTCAGTTTTACTCTTTTGAGCAAATATAAAAATGGGCGACCTACCCTTAATACGAGCCTCCTTTCCTCCAACAATGATAGGCTTCAGGAACTCATCATTCTCGCCTTTTGCGTATCTCTCCTTGATTGCCTTAACGGGGTCGTTACTCTCCTCGCCATCGCCAACACAGATAGCGTTCAGTCCGACTTGGACACGCTCCCATCGCTTATCACGGTCCATAGCATAGTATCGACCAACGACGGTGGCAATTTCTCCCACGCCAATCTCCTTGATCTTATCCAAGAGGCCCTGCATGTACCCAGCCCCGGATTTTGGATCGGTATCACGTCCATCACCGAAGAAGTGGATATATACGTGTGGAATTCCTACCTCCTTGGCGACCTTTAGGAGCGCGTAGAGGTGATCTTGCTTTGCATGCTGCAGCCTGTTATTGTCTGCTCTCGCGTCACCGGCAACATAAACTTACAACACCGCCGTCTGAGATCAGTCCGCACAAATGCAGACGACCCGTACCAGCCTTTGCGTCATTGAAAACTTTCATGATCACCTCGTTTTTATCGAGCTCATTCTTTTTGATAGTCTGATCAATTCGGACAACATCTTGCCAAACGACTCGCCCAGCACCAATGTTCAGATGTCCAACCTCAGAATTGCCCATCAAGCCTTCTGGCAGTCCTACGGCGAGAGAGGATGCCTCCAACTCGGTGTATCCTTCAGCATTCTTCTGGAAAGCATCCATTACCGGGGTCTCGGCGGCAGCAATTGCGTCGCCATTTTTTGGGGAAGACTCGCTGGGGATTCCCCAACCATCAATAACAACTGCGCCAGATCATAACTATTAGCCATGAAAGCTCCAAGTACATCAGACAGTAAAGAAGGACGAGGATGTAATCGGGCTTGTTCTTGGCGTTTGTTGGGGCTCTAATGCTCGGCGATCCCATTGTCATTCAAGCAAGGAGAGGAATTCTGTGCAAGTAGAACAGAACGATAGGCATCAGGAAAGAATGTGCGCGGGTAGAAGCTCTGAACACAAGGAGCGAGTTGAGGATACGTGGAACGTACTTAAGGCAGCTTTATTCTCGACGGGCATTTTGGCGATCTTATAGGCTGTGTCAGCGGCGTTGGTGATAAATTAAAAAATAAGCGGAATTGAAAAAGAGGAGATTCTCACAGGAAGAGGAAGCTTTTGTAGCTTTGATCTGTGCACAAATTTTTTGGCTTGAGGGATTTCCAGGAGAAGAGAAGCTGTTGAGTAGGTGGGGTGGTTTTTGTTTTTTTTTCCTTGCTCTGCTCTGACGCTGCCCCTCCAAAGCAATCGCCCCGATAAGGCGGCTGCATCGAGTCGATCTTCCCCGAGCACCACACCCAATCAACAAGGCCAGTCGCGGAACGGGCACTATTCCTCCTGCGTTTGTACTATGAAATTTCACCGCCATTACAGGACTGGGATTTGAGCTTCTTTGCTTCAAGCTCACAACAACATCCGAATCCGCCGCGATGGCTACGCCTTTACAGCAGACCTCGCAGACCCCTCAAAACCCCTCCGGCCTTGTTCTTCCTGAAGGCCTGTCTCCCGACTCTATCGACACCTTACCAGTACTGTCTGCGCTCCTGTCGCGATTACAAAACCCTTCAAATACATCAGCCTCGACATCAGGTTCACCTCCAGCTGCCTCGCCCTCGCAGATCGCGACCGGCACTGGACCTCTCACTATCAAAGATATTCCCGCCGCGACCGACGAACTTAAACACAAGCTGCAGCGAGCGAGGATGCAAGTCAAGGAACTGCCGGACATGGATCGAAGCCTTTCTGAACAGGAAGAGGAGATCAAAGAGTTAAAAGAGAAGATTTCAAGACAGAGGGGGGCTTTGGCGAGCTTACGGGATGTAGGGTCTGCTATGAAGAGAGAAAGGGAGAGGGGGCTTGGAGACAGTCAAGTTGATATTATGGAGACTTGAGGTTTCGGCGGCTCCACCATCAAGTCAATGCCTACTGAAATAGATGCTACTTTTTTGTGGCTAGCATTGGGGGATTCGAGGTTTACGACTAGTCGTAGGTTGAAGGAAAAGGACCGACATATCTCGTTATTTCTCAGATCAGCATGCTCTCATTCAAAATCACCTGAAGGAGCAAGTCACCAAAATTTCCATATGGCGTGGTTGAAGAGTCTTTTGGATGAGCCTCTGCATTACAATCTGGTACTGGACAGATCTGGAGGAGAACAATCTAACACCAACTCCGTTGCTATGACTGGACTACCCGCCGCACACTTCGAGAATTCACGTCCAGAACACCACTCCTCCTAGCTCTTACCATTACGATAGTCCTCATCGGGCAAACAAAAACAAAAACTGACTGCTCCGGTCCAGTTACCTCATACACGAGTCATATGATCAATGCTCAATAACTCCTGTCTTTTTCAGTATATCTTCAAGACCTACGCCAGGCCCCCCGGGAACGACAGTGGTCCAGATGGCTTCATCGAGTCTCTGCTCTTCGGGCAAAACACTCCAGTTTGGGCTGTGCTCTGCTTTGAGCCATTTGAAGTCATCTACCTGATCCCAGCGATTCTGAATAGATTCAACGGAGTCGCTTTTCTATAACTACAGTCAGTACTTTAGAATTGCCTTTGGTTTTCGAAATTGGCAACTTACATAGCATTCCGGGATTGGAGCGAACCGAACATTGCTACAATCTTCAATGATAGGCCGGCTTGCACAGTGGAGATATACATCGACGTTTTTGCAATCATGCATTCTCACCTGTCTGGAAGCGACCACGATAATACTGTCACACACCCCAGTAATGTGAGCGGCTCCAGCAACGTGACCGGCAATGATCAAAGAGTGCTTGATATTCTTCAAAGCGAGGCCTGCGAAAGGGGCTCCTTTGGCTGTTGGAATTGACATGTCAACGATACATCTGTCAAGTCTCGTCAATGATCCGGAAGCAGTTGCATGTGCTGCTGATGATGGGAGGATAATGTGGAGCCCGGTGTGGCCTGAAATATTGACGTTGGTTGCTTGCGAGAAACTTGGCTTGCGAACTGGACCACTAACAGGGGCGTTGGTCATTTCCTCATTGTAGTTCTTCGGAAAAGAGGGGAGGTCGCCAAGTGTATCATTCTCACTAGGTGGAGTGGTCAGATTTGCAGGAGTGGTGGCCATTGAGGAATCATTAGAAGATGCGAAGCCTGGGCGGATACCTGGACCAATACGCTTTTCTGCAGCCAGCTCGGCAGCATCATTAATAGATATTGCCGATTCATTCTTGTGCGTAGTTTTGAATTGAAATCTTGGCTTCGGCTCAAATTTGGATCGTGTCTCTTGGAGTTTCTCGGAAAGACCTTTGATAGCCTACAGAAATAAGATGATGCTCCGCAATAATATAAAATACAGCCTACCTGTGAATAAATACGTTGATCATAAGCTGGAACAAACCCTGTGAGGTCGCCAACCTCGTCAGAAAGCCTCGATATCGCAGCAACTAAGTGTTCGACTGCGTCTTTTCTCTCTCCACCGACCAAGGAATAAGACCCAAGCTGGCCGATCTGTTCTTGGATTTCTAAAGAATATTAGTGAGCCGTGACGCGCTATGGATTAACTACAAACCCGTGCAAGTTTCTTGAAAATATCTATAGAAGCGCTCCTTCACATCGGATTGCGATCCAGTCCTATCGAATTCTGCCACGGCTGTATCCATTTTGTCGTACGACCAGCGACAGCGTCAAACCTCAGAAGTGATCCGCGCAGGATAGTACGTTTTGACTACCTGTTCTCTTGAAGTTTCTTGTAGTTTTGATACTGTGCTATCGATAGAAAAATGGCAATGATATTAAAGGCGGGGCTAGTGCAGTGCAAGCACACTCAGAGTATCTGCAGGAGTGGTACGTCCACGCCGTCTTGCTGCTTTGTTTTGCTGTTCAGTACTCTATCAGGTGCTTGTAGGATTAAACCAGTAGAGGGCCAATTTCTCTAGCAATGTTTCAAGCCATAAATCTGCGATGCGTGATTTTCTTGTTTCAATGTCCTCGAGTTGGATAAATTTGCGAAGACCTTGAAATGTTGTTCCAAGGTTTTAAGGGCGGTGCGGGGAAGTCCCAAGCTCAAAGCGGCGCCGGACCATTCGACAACACACGTGACGTTCTTGTGGGCTGTCAATTAGAACGAGACGAGAAGAAATCCGAAATATGCTGAAGTTGTGGGAAATATTGCTATCGGGATTGGTCTTGGAAAGGGGCAGTCAAGCGTAACAATGAGATGATGCTACAGACCCTCCGAACTCCCGGACGATAGAAGTGATTCGGTTCCGTACAAATCGTGCTAATATGACTTTCACCTATCAACACCCGTAGACAGGGCAGTCATAAGTACCCATCCATTATATTCACAATTCGGTGTTTAACCCAAAAGGATCGCCAGATAAAAAACCATGTCGAATTCATATGTACAGTACAAACGATCAGACACGACTACTGAGTTGATTTAGTCGGCACATCAATACCATACTTCTCCTTAATCCTCTGTTGTCTCCTCTCCTCATAGCCTGGGCCATAAATCCCTAACAAAACGTTTAGCAAATCCGGCATTCGATCAACATGTTGATACATACCTCTTCCCTCGCCAAGTTGTGATATGGTTTCTTCCATTGGAATACGACGATTCTTCCTCAATTCTTGTTTTCGCTCGAACTCGTCCATCTCTTTATCTTTCGCTCCGCCCCTGAGAGTTCCGCCAGTGTAATCGTATGCTCCCATCACAACCGCAGTAAGGGCGCCATATCCCAGCACGGCAGGAGTCGATCCAGCTGATATATGGTCAGCAACCCGAGTCCTGTGGTACCAGAGAATACACTCACATCTTAACCCCATTACGGCACCTGCCAGGAATCCGCCAATCGCGGGGTTTATGCTATCATCTTTCTCTCGTAGATTGGCCGAGGCGTTCCTTGTGAATTCGAAAGCACCGCCGATCACAGCTGTACCTCAATTAGCAGATGCCTGCATAAAATAGTCAAGCATTCGGAAGACAGTACTAAAGATTGCGATAGAGCTTCCCGTCCTGGTGAATATGCCCCAAGCTCCGACGTTCCTTTTTGTCAAAGTATTCTGAATCGCTGAAACAAAGGCTCCTGCCGTACCAGTCACCATTGCTCCAGTGGCCGCGGCCTGATAGAGTCCTTAGGATGGTATTGCTCATCCTCGGAAGCCATGTTGACCTGTGCAGCGGCAGGGAATTCTGATCGTGTTCTGTTGTCGTCGTTGATATTGAAGTTGGCGACCCGGGAGGTTGAAGCTTAAAGATCAAGGGATCGCACCTAGGCCTATTTGGGTAATGGTTTATATCCCGATCTCTGAATAATTAACCTTAGGCAGATGAAATCGAGGGCAAAGAGTTGCGTATGCGATTTTATTTTAAGACGAATACACAAAGACGACTTACGCAGCGGCAGTGTTTTGATACCTTCTTCACCTTTAACTCCGATTCTATTCTTGATGCAGACCTTTTCTGTTGATCATTGACGCCCAAGCTCTCTTGTTACACGAGCGTCCCAAAGCTCCGCCAGCTTCACCGATTATCACCAAACAAATCAACACCTATTTTCTCTGCAAAGCACATCCTTAACTCATCTCCAAACGCACTGGTCTCTGTCGTACTTCGAGCTCTGCGTGGTTGGAGATACGGTGCCTTTGTACAACTGCGAGGAAGCTGGGCGGGTTGAAGAAACCCTAGCAGCCACGGTATTGCAGTTTGGAGCTGGCATAAAGCCGAAGGTGGCATGGAAGACCGCCGTTTACCTCGTGGCCCAGGTTTGTTCATCTCCTGTTCTGAAAACTTCACTCTCACCGTTTTGTTATTCGTTGTAGTACCCGATGCTAACATGTCCGGTTGCTCCAGGAAAGACTGCCCCGAGGTTGATCAATGATTTGTTGGATTATGATCCCAAATATCGGGAGCAAAGAGGTGGCAAGAATATCCTGGCAGATGTTGCTCAACGCTTCCGCACTGTCGCGACCCCAAGAAAGCGCCCGACTGATTGTCGGCATGCTCTCATGAAGATTGTCCCTAATACTGTGGCTCCGGTCTCGGACGATGAACAGCCCAACGGAGATACGAAATACGTGGTGTCGACGTTCTGCCAAAGATGTCGGTACCATTTTGACATAACTGTAGACTTTACTCGATGGAAGGACCATCAGACTCCCTGCAAGTTGTCTGACCCGGAAAATCCCATGCACCACCTCCAGCTTGTCGAATCAATATACACAAAAGACCAACCAGATCGCCTTCAAGCGAGCAAATACAACCCTACACTCGAACTTCATCTATTTTCATGCTCTAGGAAAACATGTCCGGTTCAGGTCGACATAAAAATCTCTGCCCCTAGGCTTATCAGAAGCATGTTGGGTCCTATAATGGACAACACAAAACTTCACGCCCGCGGAGCAAAGGAGATCCAAAAAGACCCACAGAGATATACTGGCCTTCAACCCGTGACTGCAGCTGTGGCTTTGGGCTACCTAAAAACTTATCTCGCGGATGCTAGAGCTGCGCGGAATCAGCCAGGACCCAAACGAATAGCAAAGAGGAACAAGAAATACGCTCTCGCATTTGGCACTGAATGTGATACGCTCTTCGAGTACTTGGATTTTAAGACAATAAAGGAGGATACCCAGGAGCCTGATGTAAGTATGCCGGATCTGGAACTATTCGCTTCTGGCATTGTCAGGTGACGAAAGCCTTCTCGCGAGGCGTCCTCATCTATCTCTACTAACATTCACTTTTTAGGAAGAGCCGGCCTACTTTTGGAGGCCTCCTGTTATCACCGACACGAACAGTCAATTTATCGATGATGTGATAACTGAGCTGGATGTACTGCTAGCAGATAGATCACCAAGTGAGCAGCAAGCATCAAACATCCGTGTGGCATATCATCCTCTGCCTGCGTTGAAGGACATTGAGCGAAGCCTCGGCTACTTTGATTATCCCAAGCGATCGAGAACAGTCGATCTGTCCAAGGAGGAACATCCATACTACCTCAGCCTAGGAGCTGTGGACGACTTTACCGACGAGCTGCTGACGTGGGCCTACGACTGTCAGTGCGAGTGCGACCCAGCAAATAAACCTTATTATTTGGATTGTTTAGAGGATCTTGCCAAAGGTCGAGGAAGTCCGGACTTGCAGATGAAAGTTGTCATGGCTACTTCTGCTGGTGAATTTGGGCTGAAAGCCATTGAAGATGCTTACAAGTTTTTTGGACTGGATCCAGGCACGAAAGAGGGAGACGACCATATCATGGGACTTTACAAGTCAAGAATTGCTTCCGCTCCACGACAAAAAGATGAGGCAAGGAATTGTCTTTTTGCTATTGCCAAAGCGCGAAATTCTGCTAAAATTGAGGCCCTTGCGAATGATAAAACTATGTCACATGAAGAAGCGCTTGAATTTTTTGGTGTTTCATCTGACACCCCTTCTGACAGTATTGGAGCTGCTGCTGTTGTTATGGTAAGCCTTTTTCATGCTCGAAGATTTGGATCTTTCACGTCAGCAGACTGTTGACTTAGATACAGGCATTGGATGCGGATAAGTCCAAAGTAACAAGAGCGCTTCGAGTCATCGCAAACCAGCGTAATGATTCTATGTTGAAACAGGCGGCCTTGGACATGGAGACCGGGAATCGAAATACGATGCTTGATGTTGGCGAGGCATACAGTCGTCTTCAAATAAGCAACCGAACTGTTCCAGATGAGACGATCTTCGCCTATTACCAAAGTCTCACTAGCGATGCGGCCCCTGGGTCGAAAGACAGTTTTTCCGAAGCCCTAAGGGCTATCGCTACGGAAAGAAACAGCAACTTCTTATTTACGAAGCTTGATGATCCGAATGCAATTGTTCAAGCAGGACCAAGTACAGCAGATCAACCAATAGGCCTTGACAATATTGGCAACACTTGTTATCTCAACAGCCTTCTTCAATACTACTACACTGTCCAACCAGTTCGCAATGTGGTCATGGATTTCCAAAATCACCGCATGAGTCTTAATGACGAAGATATTAAGAAGAAGCGAGTTGGTGGCCGAATTGTTGCAAAGCCCGAGATCATCAAAGCTCAAAAATGTAAGCTGCCAGATCCCGGATCCTTTGCTTAGCTAACGATTTTTAGTTGTGGATGAGTTGCACAATCTCTATGAAAATCTCAAGACAGCTTCGACACGTTCCATTAAACCCACAAGAGAGCTTGCGGAATTGACAATATTCAGCTCAGCTGCAGAAGCGAACTTTCGCAGAGCATCTATCAGCAGTCCAAGTGGCCCACCTAACCTAGCCTCTATCCTCGATAACTCTTTAGAGAGGCCAGTGTATGGACCTCACCTTCCTCCTCCGCCTACGCGGCCATCACCCTCGCCTGTTGAAGACGATATTGAGATGGTAGACCATCCAAATGAGAAGAACGGCGACAACGGTGATAATGGTGACGATAGCAGTGAAGCCACATTGGTCGATATGGACTCCCTTCCTAGCTATAGTGATGCCACGGCCAAAGATGGTGAAAAGCTTCTTAGAAGTGAAAAGGACCAGGCAGCTCACGACACTTCGGCAGATGGCGATGCTGTCATGGTCAATGGTGAGGATTTTGCAAGTGGAGAAAAGTCATTGTCTGTTCCGGAAAAACAACCACCATTGCCGCCACGAAACAAGTCAGGTCTCGTCATACAAACCAATGATTCTAGGAATCTCATATCGGATGATGAGTTATGGAAATTCGGTTCCCAGCAAGATGTGACAGAGGTTATTGGCAACGTCAATTTCCGCTTACAATGTGCTATAAAACCAACAAGTATCGACGAGCGTTCGGGAGAACAAATTGACGTTGTCAGAGATACTCTTTATGGATCGAATGCCGTTTATCTTCAGAAGTCCGAAAGAGCCCCCGAGCAAAAAGTGGAAGCTTGGGCGAATCTGATTATATTTCCTGCTCCAACAGGGACCCGGGATATCTACGAGGCGCTCGACGTGGTTTTCGACGAACAAATGGTTGAAATTGACAATACTACCGCCGCACAACACGCATCTATCTACAAACTACCTCCTATCCTACACATCCAGATACAACGCACGGCGTTTGATTCGGTGAAACAAATTGCTTCTAAGAATCGGAATCCTGTCACGTTCCCAGAAACAATCTACCTTGACAGGTATTTAGACTCTGAAGATCCAGAATCAACCTTAATGCGCCGACGCCGTGAGACATGGAAGTGGAAAGCACAGCTTAGAGATCTCGAGGCTAGGCAGGCAGCTCTTCACGATGCCGAAGCAGAGCTCTCTGTGCCAGATGCACTGATGGCTGGGAAAGAGTTTCTCATCGGCCTGCAGGAGACGGAAGAACTCAAAGATATATCAACTTCTCCAACACTTCCTGATCAACTCGAGGAACGAACCGCGCAAGTCGCTGAAGAACTTGGAGCTATCAGCAAAGAAATCGCCGGTATCAAGCAGAACTTGACGGAGCAATTTACAGATATGCGCCAATATGAGTACAAGCTGCAAGCAGTTTTTATTCATCGTGGCGAAGCTGGCGGTGGGCATTATTGGGTTTACATC
Source organism: Cudoniella acicularis (assembly GCA_013054445.1). Classification (NCBI taxonomy): domain Eukaryota; kingdom Fungi; phylum Ascomycota; class Leotiomycetes; order Helotiales; family Helotiaceae; genus Cudoniella; species Cudoniella acicularis. The sequence goes on from JAAMPI010000005.1 coordinate 111,115, forward strand.
TACGATTTCGAAAATGACATCTGGCGTGAATACAATGATGAGTACGTCACAGAAGTCAAGGACCGGAGGCGAATTTTTGATCACCAAGGTGGAGCTGGGGGAACGCCTTACTACCTGGCCTACGTGAGAAGTGCAGATCGGAAGAATCTAGTTGAAGCTGTCTGTAGAGAAGTACCTGAGGTGCAGGAAGTGCAACAGACGGATCCAAGTAGCGATTGGCTTGAGGAAGGTCAAGATGTCTGCATGGCGATTGATACCGACGACGAGAATGATAATACTAGGCATGTCGAACATGCGAAACCGAGACCACTACGACCGAAACCTGCTGCAGACATTGCAGGATGGGATACAAGTATGGGTAGTGATCTGGATGCGAATGGCCGAGAATGGTAGACGATGACTGTACGAGTATAAAAGATGGCGGCAGTCATCCTCGTTTCCGCACATGTGCGAATTACCAACGAGGATGATCGGATCCACTGAAACATGAATTTGGGAGGACCGCCTTGATTCGATGATATCCACTTCACTTCTGGCTTGTATTTTGACACTTTCCACGGGGGCAAGGAGTCCATTTTACGAGCGAGCGCTTGCACCTGCATCATTGGTAGTTATGGGTTATGAAACATGCGCATTAGAATTAGCTGGCTGCCTGCTTTTGACTAGCCAGACATAGGAATGAATAAACGGTACATTTTTGCCGCGCACATAGCGTTTCTTGTGTCTATGACTTTGCAAGTAATTTCAAAAGGCAACTTTCAGTGATTCCTAAATTTAAAGATCAAGTATTATTTATACCTCTGGTAGAAATTTTGACCTCCTTTTCGCAATTGATCCTGAAGCGAGTTACTCCTTTAGGCTTCTTTCGAAGTTGAGTGGACCTTGCCCTTTGAAGACTCCCCAAAATTCGATCCTATACCTCGGACTGATTCTTAATCAGTTAACATAACACATAACAAAGAATGAATGGTATCAACTCGAAAGGTTGATCAAATTAATTCGAGGAGGCCCACTAGGCTCTATGAAGTTCTCTAAGAGCAGAACGCGGGCTCCGCTTTTCTTGGTGGCGTGACAGTGGTGTCAAGACTGCCTCTTCTCGTGCTGTTCTAATTCTAAAATCCTGGCTCATCCCTTTCTCTCACTCTCTTCCTTGCGATTACCCCAGCTTGACAGCCCTTACTAATATATAACAGAATCAAAAATCCCGTCAGGTTTTGTTTGTCAATCCTAAAGATTTCATCCTTCACCGATTTCCCAAGGTTGAGTAACTACAACTAGACCTAGCTAGCAAGTGGAGATAACAGCTACTGTGGAATATATGGTCTTTTTGTGTTTATGTACAAGGTGGTTAAGGTGAGCAAATATACTCATTCATAGTTTGGAATACTTCTGAGCGGGTGACGGTTCTGTTGACAGCAGCGTTACATTTGGCAACAATGAATGGTCATGAGAAATGATAGCAATAACGCTACTATATTACTTAATAATGTGGTTTTATTGTTCCTTGCTCCGGAATTAGGAGACAATTGTGTGTGCGAATCGATCAATACTGATGAAATCGTATCCCTGTTCGGCTTCTATTCTAAGTCATGAATGGTAAAATACACTTTTATATTTTTCTAAAATCGCTGCGAATGGGAATTCCAAAAAGAAAGAAAAATCAAGCATCGTGCTTTGCTGGTGGCAAGAATATAACTGCTTTGATTTTTTGTATTCTACCCGAAAGTTAAGGTGTCATATCTTCGAGGTGTTTTTAGCAATTTCGAGGACGTAGACTGATAGATATAGGAGAGAAATCCGGAGCGCCACACTCCTTAGAATGAAACCCACATGTTCTATCAAAGTTAAGTCTTAGCTTCGTTTTAATATTATTATTATTGAAATAGGGCATATGTATATGTGCCAGCGAAGCAGTGGTTCACCTGTAATCTGTTCCTCCTCAACAAACGAGATCTCAAGGGTTACACTTACTGCACAGAGAGTGTGCATCTCCCTCACGTACTCGTAACAAGTCGACTATCGATCAGCCTCTAAAAGAATAGATCTAGACCTCCTTTAACCCAGAATCATAGCAATTTAGAGCGATGCCACGCCAAGAACAATAAAGGTAAAAAAAAAGGCGTGGAAGTGGCCGAGTGGCAGTAAAAGTGTTGAAAGGCAATAACAGAGATAAGTGACAGTATGTTCCGTCATCCCGTTCTAGAAAAGGAATAAATGGCAGCAAAGGATCTAGAACCAAAACTAGAGATACCGTTATAAGTCTAATTGAATCCAGAGAATAAGATGTCGATTTTACTAGCCAAAGGGGCCTCTGTTGGGTAAGTGGCGTCGGAAGAGCACCGCGGTTTGTTTAGGTAAGAGACGACTGCATGTAAACATGTGGTCGAGACGGAGAGGTTGATGCTTGTGTTACGGCGTGGAAATTCAAGTAGGAAAGCTTCGAGTTTCCCTTGTAACGTGGTAATTGTTGGAAGTGACTTTGATGGAATGCACGGGTTCGAGGTTATAAAAAGATAGGATACGGAGAAGGGGGAAGCACTATTTCCCGACTATAGCCAATCTTCTATGTTGGAAATGTGATATCATTCAAACTGATGATCAATCAGGCAGAAAAAGCGAAGGAACTGTATGTTTGTGTCCACAGCTTTTTATTGTAATTTCTCTTTTTAACCTCGGTGTTGATGTTAATTTCTAAAGCCATGAGGTCACTAACTACCTAATCATCAACTCGTTTCACATCACCCCTTTCTCCTAGGTTTGTTTCTTATGCCTGAAAGCATGATAACTTTCATCGTACTGCCACAATGTGGTCGTGTTCGCAATCATTAAATGTGAATAAATCAGCCGGCCCATACCAAAACACGGACGTCATCCTCTGTGGATCTCTCTCTTAGATCCATGCGGCGTGAAAAGCGCAGAATTCCGAAAGCTTGAAAGCATATAATTCGTGTCTCATGACATATTCTCCAACGGCGCTCAGGCCCATCATCGTATTCTTAAAACTCATATAAGAGTAATGTTTCAATAATCCATTAAATCAAACGCAAAACCAGCGCGGATATATTTTCGCTTCTTGACAATATCGAAGCTAGACTTTTGAAAGAGGGACAAATCCCCTTCTCGAGTCGATATAAGTTGTGTGGAGAGTACAAAAATTAAAGGGCAAGTCCAACAATATTTGGCAATATATTGATATCATCTTTCAAAGACTAGGACCGCCAGTTTGACCGTCTCTTAAACTCCGGACTCCTGGGCCAGAAATTGTTGAATATATGTAGTATATCGTAAAGGTACCTGGGGCCACGCGATCCATGGTAATAGGAAATATGGAATAGATATAATTGTTAGAGAGGGGTTTGACTGTTCAGGCCGCGTTTTTATTGGGAAGGCTGAGACTGTTGCGA
>JAAMPI010000050.1:0-82149 GCA_013054445.1 Cudoniella acicularis
TCCGTCCTGGCATGCCCGCTTCCAGTGAGGCCACTCTCTCTGAGTCTCCTGGTGTTCAGTGTCTTGCTGCCCTGTCATGTCATGGTCAATCATCAATGGACGACTCGGCAGAGGCCACTACCCAGCGCAGCCATGGGCATGGGTGCTTCACCTGCTTTCGCTGCTTTCGCTGCTTCGAGCGTCGAATAGGCCGATGCAGCGTCTGAGTGGAGAGATATTATCATGGCGAGCAAACGTGTGCTGTTGTGGCGCCTCCGCAGAACTCTTTGTCGCTGACTGTTCACTGATCGCATGAATCTGGCAGTCAGAAACTTGAGACCTCGACCGGCCATGAGACCAAGTAACGCCGATGTCTCTGATCTCTGCCGCACAAGCTGCCTCGTGGCTCCCAGCGATCAATGCGAAGAAGTCGAAAGTTTGTCCTCAGTGCCGGTTCGTGATTTGCCCCCCAGCCCTTTTCTTGGAACAGCGCCAGATCGTTCCAAGCTTCTCTTGCCCGTTCGAATTCGACGTCCTCCGTCACCTCCTGCCGATCGCGCGGCGATTCGAGCCACAGGGGATGGGAAAGGGCAAAGGCTCTTTGCATGGATGGGGAGAGGAGGGGGGGGAATTGCACGGCTGCATCGTGATGTGTCATCGTCTCAAAGAAAGTTGGGTCGCCTCCAAACGTCGTGGCCAATCTCCGATGGGATCCTTCCACCGCGTAAAAGCGCCGCCGAGGGCTCAAAGGCCAACATTGTTATTGGGAGACGTCATCGCAGCGAATCAGGGGACGCAGAGCGGCGGATTCTGAATGCGACTCTGGAGTCTGCGGGCAATCGCCCTCCATTCCTTGCGTGGATTGGCGGGAGTCACGGCGGGGGGAGTGGGACCAGAACGAGTGGACGTCGACGCTGCTTCGCCCGAGCGATGTGACAGCCCTGCTCGCCTGGCAAGCTTGCAGCCACATTCGTGTTATTCTCGAATTTCCATTTTTCCCAGACGGAGCCAATCCAGGCGTCTCCTGGGCGAAGTGAGGCTGCTTGGCTGGCGTTGAGGCTGGCACGTCCGTTGTGATTGGGTGAAGGGCCCCGACTCCACCCACGCAGTGTCACAGTGGCGCTGCAAGAAAAACACTCTCGGCGGCGAGGACCAGGTTATTGCGACAGTAGCAGGGATAAAGTGAAAAGAAAATTTCCCGCGCTACCAGCCCAACCAGCAGAGCATCAATATTGCGCATGAGCCTATGCCTCTTCAGATCAATATCTGCCTCTTCGGGTTTAGCAGACCCGTCTTAGATGAAAACCGAGAATACCGAGAAAACTTTCCTACCTGATTTTCAGTCCCGTCAGCCAATCATGGCCTTATTGTCATCTATTGGCCAGTGGGCCAGAGGGCCAGTGTCCACTGTTTGTTGCCTCCAATATCCACAGCCTCGCTGCACAAGCTGCAGCACTCGCCCATACTTTGCACAACCTCTGCATAACTCTAAGCTATCCAAGCCGGGCTGGACCCTCCATTACTGTTGGGCTTCGCTACCTCAGCCATCATCGCCAACCTCGTGCCAGAGACACACGCAGACACCGATGAGAGCAGTGGAAACGCGCCTTTGACGCCCGGCTGGAAATGTTCAGCAATCAAAAGGGAAACACTTTGATTCCTGCCTGCCAGCCTTGTGCAGGTCTGTGACGGCCGTTTCCGTGACCAAAGCCGTCTAGCAAGCCAGCATGATAAAATAGAAAACCTAGAACGGCAACTGGCTCAGCCGTGTAAAGCCGTTTAAACAAACCGCCGTGCAAGCAGCAAGCTTTCAAAGGCTTGAATCAACGAATAGCCCAATCCCAAAGCCTCAAGTCAGCCCCTGAAACTCACCGCCAGTCTCTAACTCTATTAAGTTGACACACTTAAAGTTCATATTTGCAAGCCCATATGGGGCCAGCCCTGTGCCCAAGACCAAAATAATTATTGATTTCATCCGAGCAGCATGCGCAATCTAAGATCCTGACCTTATCGGGGTGGGTGGGTGCACACTGCACACTGCACACTCTGCACCGGGTGGAATATTGGAGATGATTATGTCTGTGGGTTTGTGGTGTGTGCGGCGGTTCGTTGGGTGGAACAAAGTTGGGTGCACTGTGCAGAGGATTGTTTTGTTTTGTGGAGAGACGTTTGCAGCCAAACAGCCAAACCGGGACGAGGACTTCGTACAGCAACAGCGATTACTCCTTGTAGAGTTGTCGTTGTCGTTGCCGTTGCCGTTGCCGTTGCAGTTGCATTTTCTCGCGCGGTCATAGTGCTGAGTAGCAGCGAGTTACAATATCGATTGGATGGCAGCCGCAGGACGATGGATTATGGTAACTCCGAAGGATCGATGAAGCAGATCCTGCGCGTGAGATTTCGTTCCGGAGGAGGAGGACTCTGGAGGAGGCCACAAGCCGGCAAACGGGTGGTGTCAGACTGGGCCATGGAATGAGGAACGTTGTGCAACCATGAAGCCTGTACTCGCGATGCGGGAGCGTGGAGTTGAGGGCAGCGAGAGCGAGGCGAGGGTCAAGAATGTTTAGCTATTATCACGTGATATGGGGTTTGAGTTGGATCGTGAGTCGTAACGGCAATGCGAAGAGAAGCCATCCAGATCCATCGCGTCGTCCTCACGTCAATAACGCTGGTCGATGGAGATGGCCGTCTTACTGCCCGCATCATCTGCTTCTCTAGTTGATCCTACGACTCGGTCTCCTCCGCCAATGTGAATGTCAATGTCAACGTCAATGTCAACACTTACACATGTACCTCCACGCGGATTAGGATCTCGTACGTTATTCCCCAGCCAGTCTTCTGTGTTGTGCTCTCGCGCGGCTGGAAACCTGCATGCCAACTCGCACAACAGCAAAACACAGCAGCAAAGCGTAACGGCAACAACATTGCCGTCCCAACACGAGAATTGACAGCCCCCCCCGCCATCCCCAGTTTTGTCCCCAGCTCCGTATCAATCTCGAAAAAGCAACTGCAGCAAGAAGCAAAAATACTAGACCGTTAGATGAAGTGACTTGGGGGCCATCAGCAGGTTTCCTTTGCTGCTTTGCTTTTGGTACTCGGCATGCACGACTTTACATCCGTGAACCATGGTACGCGAGTATACTCTATATTTTGCGCTTTGATAGAGCTTCCAACAGCCTTCAATACCGTAAGCTGCCGTGCAGCAGCAGCAGCAGCACCAGCAACATCCCCAGCCTTGCATCACGGGTTCGTCTTGAGCCGAAACACCTTGCCTCGCCTTGGCGGTTGCGTCTGCAGCTGCATCTGCACCCTATTTGAGCATCTCAGAGGCAAAATTAAGGTGCACAGTACGGTCTGAGAGGCTGGGAGGAGCGGAGCGGAGGCCGGGAACAATTGGCCAGAGAGGCCGACCACCACTACCACCACCAGCTTGACCTTGACCTGGCACTGGCCCCGCTGCCGGCCATATGCAGATGACTCAGCGAACACTTTTACCAGTTACACTTTCTGCACAAACCAGGAATCAGCATGGTCAGCATGAGGCTGGGGCAAGAAGAGCCGGAAGGGAAAGACCAGGCGGAGAGGCAGGTGGGTGGTGGTGGTGGCCTCTCAAGATAGAGTTATTTCGAGGCAGCGTGATTTTCGTGTTACAGAATCTGCACCCAGACGATTGGACGAGAGAGGGCTCAGAAGAGAGTTCAAAGTCAAAAAGCGTGCCCGAGCTGCACGTGCTGCCGCCGTGCTCATGCTGTGTTCCCATCATCGTGCAGGCGGAAGAAGAGGCAGCCGATGAGTGAGATAGGATGGTGAAGCTATTTTGAAATTCTGCGTTAGTGCGGCGCTCAAGCACTCATTCCATTCGACGAGAGTCTTCGGCTCAGGATCCGAGATCAAACATTGCGGGGAGTTTCTCCACAACTTGGCTTCAAAATCAAAAATAGTTGGTTTGACCCCGATGATTACTTTCAACGTACACCAGCAAGTTCACGGCACAGGAATCTAATCAATGTCGTGCTCCCTACAGCACATGCACCGGCGGCTACAGCTCCTGCTACCTGCATCGCGTTTAGCAAAACATGTTCGCACCTTTCTTTCTTCGGCATCTAGAATATTCTCTGCGTCTATGATTGAATATCATGGATAAAGTGGTTTGGCCGGAAGACGCCTTAACCGCTTCCAAAATTGGAGTCAACCTCCCGCTATTACATAGATTTCTCCAGCACTCTCCTTCTTCTCTTCCTTTCTACTATTTACATCATGGGAACTTTTCATTCCGAGATTCTTCAACAAGGTTGAGAAAGACTTCTCTAGTAAACTCACGCGTTGATTCAAAAATTGTTTCTATCTTTATCTTCTCCTATGTTTCTACGAGTACAGTTACCTGTTTAGGCTCTCTATTTGATTTTGTTTCTATCTATACATTTTATTGCGCATTGAACCTTTCCAGAATCGGTGAGCGACGAGTTGAAGCTCATCAAATGTCTCAAGTCAACTCAAGCATCTGACAGGCTGGTGGTGTTGAACACTCGTGGCCTCTTGAGGAAGGCTGACGTGAATGGCTGCATGGTATTTCTTTTTTTATCCAGGTTTCATTCGTCCAGATATGCATTACCGTTAATTTTAATAATATCTCTTGCTCCCATTCGTTATGGTTCATAGATTCAGCGAAGGCTGACGAGAGTTGCTGTTCTCCAGCAACATCCCTTTCAGCCTGAGCCGATCTCAACCCCGCCTTAGGTCAATTCTCGCACCACAAACGCATCGGTGTTGTGTTCCCATGATAACATTTCAATTTAGGATAAACGCTACAACAAGCATTTCAATTCGATACGCAAAGTTTATTTCCAATGCGATACCAGATAACTAGAAGCAAAAAATCGTACAAGAGAGCTGACTCTGACGTGAGAAATCGCGTATTCATTTCCTTGTGCCTGCCAACGCATCTCCCCCTATCCCGATCTCTGGTACCTTCTTGTGCAACCAAACGTCTAATAAGTTACACAAACATTTTCTTCTGCCATAACACAAAACGTTACATCTTTCACATCTCATTTTCTTCTCCGAGAATCATTCCTCCACATCTCCTCTCGCGAACAACAAGCAAGCTATCATCAATCTCAACTATCGCCACCATGTCAGTCTTCGCCTACACGTCTCCAGGCCCCTCCTCCCTGCCTCCGCCACGATATTCCGCTACGAGACACCAACCACCGCCATACAAAGCTTCACCAGCGATTCCAGCCCCACCGCCAGCTTCTCACCCGATAAACACTTCTCGCTCAACTTCTTCCATTCCTTTAATCCCAATCACGACTCCACCACCGGTATATACCCGCTCGCCGACATCTCCACCTACATTTCCACTACCAACCCTCGCAACTTCATCTTCAACTTCAACTCCACCGGAAAGCCAACCGGCTACTTCATCACCATCTCAATCCCTCCGCATCAAACTTACTCGCACCTTCTTTTCACAACCATCCACGCAACCACCACCCTCTTACACGCCCCAAACCTCTCCACCCACTTCTACATCTCCCACCCAAACCTCTTCAACATCCATTCACTCCTCATCCTCTTCATCCTCCACCAACCCAGGACTCCCAACCACCCAAACCCAATCAAACACCTTACCCCAAAGATCACACACCTCACAAATCTCACCCTACTACCCAGAAGAATACTACAGCACCCTCTACTCTTACTCTCAAGACCCAGACATAGCAGCCTATTACCGCCGTAGACGCGAGATTAAAGCAGCGGAGGAGAGGGAGAGGGAAGAGGGGGCTAGTGAGTGGTGTTGTGGGATTTTTTATATTGGGCCGAGGAGTGAGAGTTTGAATGCTTATACCTATTATATTTTTTGATTGTGCTGTGTGGTGTGTGTAATTTGGGGGATGAGGTTGGAGGGAAGAGGGAAGAGGGAGGGGGGAAGGAGGGGATGGAGGCGTGAAAAGGGATGAGAAATAATGTTATGATTTTATGACGGCTTAGGTGGTGAAAAGGGAAAAGGGAGTTTGGAGGAGTCTGGTTGATACCCGGGGTGAAGTGAATTAGTTTGGAATACACGCATTTGGAGTCTTGGATTATTTGTTGAGGTGGGAGGGCGGGGCTAGCTAGCTGGGTTGTATTGATGATGCTGCTGAGAGAAAATAAAATTTGATGTTAATATTGCTTAGCGATTACTTGGGCCTAAACTTTCCTTCTTTCTGTCTTTACCATCTTAGTTAGGTTTCTCTATCCCTGGGGCACGAGGGGTGAAAGGCAAATTCACTGAAATGTAAAAGGGGCTATTGTTGTTATTAGAATGGGGATTGAATATTAGTAACATGCTTCTTACGGCCTAGCATGTATAAAAGTCTTCCATTCTTACAATAAAGTGGAGGTTGTCTCATACGACTCTGGCGGAAATATATACTAGGTTTGGCGTTGGATGTTCCTTTGGAGTTCAGATACTGAAGTTGATTGTGAGAAGTGATGGAAGGGAGAAGGGGGATTTTGGGAAAGAAAGGTTGTTGGAGTTGGATGTGGAGAAGTGGATTAGAAATCAATGTATTTTTAGAAATTCTCTAAGTTCGTTCGAAGCGATTTTTCGCTGTTATAAACCCCTTCATACACTCACTCACTCACTCATCCTAAATCATCTATTCAATTCTTCTACTCACTTACTTCCTATCCTCTAACCATCAACTTTACATTCCATCCAACCCACACTATAGAATCACCCGCACCAAGAACCAACACCCAAGTGTTTATTTCCGCCTAGCTCATCTCGCTTATGGTAAAGAAATCGTATCTCCACGGTTGAATGCGACCTTTATACCAGCCGAATGCGAATGCCGTTTTAATAGGCTCTACTAAAGGGTTGGGGGAAAAGAGGGTCTTGGGAAGAAAGGGGGGAAGGAGTTGGGTTTTATGGTGTGATATTTAATTTTAGAGAACAGGATTGATATTTAATTGACTTTAATTACTGTTCTATTTATTTTGTTTTGATTCACTTGGAGTTTGAAGGTTTTTTCGTACACCACGGATCTCGCAACCCAATGAGTGGGGTGTAAAAAGTTCCTTCTCTCCCACAAAGTCAGTATCAAGTTAATACTTCACCTGCTAGAAAAGTAAGGCCATTGCCGTTGCCAGCGGAGTTCTCGGCTTTCATCGCCTTTGAATATTTACATCTTTAGTGAATCTCAGACAGCTATCTAAATTCCAGGCAGTCCACTCTGTTGTTTCTTCAGCTGTAATAAAGATTATCCGATTTCACCTGAGTTTTTATGATGTTGTCAAACGGCTAAGCTGCTGTCAGGAAGTTGTTTCATTCGTTCGTTCGTTCGTTTATTTGCTGACAGCCAAAACCGCCCCCTATTCTAAAAATAGAGAAGTTGAAAACTCCATACGCGCGCTGCCTTTGAGGGTTTGCTAATCGCAACCAGAAATCTCATTGACGTCCAAGTACTTGAGTAGACCGCAAGTTGCGGCTGAATGCTCCACACAGTGCCTCGGTATCCTAAATTCTGAAGTCAAGTAGGCGGATTTGAATAAACCAAGACCTGAATTTATAAAGTAGTTACTAGGAAGTTGGTAAGCTTTACTATCTTAAGTGAATATCAATCTCACCGCAAGTCTCCCTCCTATTAGATTGGATTCAATATCAACTTCGCTTTCACAAACAAAATGCGAACCAACTTACCCTACTGCCCCGAGAGCCCTGCTCATTCTTTCCCCAAAACAGTCCTTCCAAAGTAACCCAGAAACCAAACCAGTGGTATCAAACCCCGGAGCTCGATTTCTTTATCTCCTATCTTGCTTGCAAAGCCGCTTTGAAAGACTTTGGTTATGTTATTGTGAATTTGAAGATTTTCTCAGCCCCTTCTGCTTTTATCAAGAACCCTTCGCTTTTCGTTCGTTCGTTCGTTCGTTCGTTCGTTCGTTCGTTCGTTCGCTCCATATAAATCTGTTGCTATCAAATCTTCAAGACTCCTATTCAATTACCCACCAGCTTTCCACTTTCGAGTAATACAAAAGGTAGTCTCTAAGGAAGTCTCGATTTAGGACCGCTCCCTTCTATTTACGTGGAATTGCTCACTTCTAGTCATGATTTCACGAGTTCTCTTGACTTAAACTGCAGCATATTTGCCAGCTTGGCGAAAGCGATAATTTGATTGAGTGTCCTTAGTGGGTGCTTCTAATGGTTCCACCACGAATTTATACCCCTTGCCGGGTAGAAACATCGGGGTTCAAAAGTGAATCCTTTGTTAACCACCAACCACCAACCCCTTCTCCATCAATTCAATACCTCCTCCTTCTCTTCTCCCCACACATCGGTATAAAAGCTTCTCTCCGTTCCCTCTTACAACATGCCAGTCAACAAAAGAGAAATAAGACGCGGCCCCAACAGCTTTGGCTACTTGTTCTGAGGCCTTTTACTTCGATACAAGTTCTCAGCTGGTCGCTTACTATCTTACGACGAAGGATTATTAAATTCTTTGATTAGCTGGTCAAGTAAACCTTGCCAAATGTAGAACAGCTTTCTACTTCCCCACTTCAACCGAATCACAATTATACAACCGACAATTTGTAATCTGCTGCTGTCAAAGGCCCCGTTCATTCGTCCATTTGTTCGTCAGCATACCAACTCACTCACCTCTTATGCCATAAAGTCTAAATCATTAATTCTAGTTCGTACAGTACCAGAATTATAGCAACTTACTTACCCTCTATGAAGACCGCAAGGGACTTAAATATGCTTGAAAATTAAACAAGGCCGAGTGACTTCAGTCCGATAGCAACCACGATCAGCAGATTGAAGCCCTATTCCTAAGAATTATCCCCCCGTCGCAAATTTATACTCCTTTGCTGAGTGAATGCCTTATTGACTACGAGCCACCAGCCTCTCGGATTTAATATGCCATTTTGTTCTATATACAAACCGTAACCTAGCTGACGGATGGGATATAAAAAGAAATTCTGTGTCCCCAATCCATGCTTCCAAGCACATCAAGAAAAAAAAGCTGAGGCATTTGATGATGCCCGAAGGGCAGAGCGCAGGGACGATGTAGCTAGCATTTTCACGGAACATGAGATTTTCTTCTCTCCACCTTCAATCAATTCCTCGGAATCTCCTCATCTAGATTATCAGAATCTCTGTTCCTCTGCTTCTTTCTAAAACCACTCCATCCTCTCGTTCGTTCGTTCGTACGCTCCCTCAGTATCAAAAACTCCGCATGCCGCTGTCATCCCCCACTTCTGCACTCACCCATTCGATTCCCTACTCACCCACCCACACACCCAACCCCAACCGTACTGGAACCACAACCAAAGCAGTCTATCTATATATGGTGCTCCCAGCCCAACACCCCTCCACAAATGCGCATATTGCTCGACCTCCTCGAATCCCGCCATTGTGAATGACTCGCAGAGCCATTCGTGCTGGTCGCTTTCTTGGTTGCGATGCGAAGTGTTTCGATCGGAAGTTGATGTGGGTAGGGAAGTAAGATGGTACTGCACTGGACATGTATCACTTGATATCAGAACGCGAACAGTATATTCAATTTCAGTCAGCTGAGTAGTGGCTTTCAATTGAATTGGAGGCCCCGATATGGCTTTTGATATCAAATCTCACATTGCACAGTGCCGAATTTCCCCAATTGTCCAGTCAATCAGAGGGATTGAGCTCAGACGAGTTAAGAAAAACGCTGCTGAACTTCGTCCTTTTCCGCAGTCAGGCTCCTCATCAACTCCCTGGATGCCCTGGCCGCGGAGATTTTGATAGCAAGTAAAAATAGATAGGTACTGCCCAAAGTGAGCTCCGGTTCAAGGAGGTGAGAACTGAAGTTGGAACGCGCCGCATCTATTGATTTTATTCGGAGTTTGGGTAGCATCGGACATTTTCCTGCCCCAAGGCAAACCACCATACGCCCTCAGAAAGGCTCGGACTCGACGAGTGGCAGGTCGTTCTCAGATGCAAAAAAACCCTCACCTGAGATGCAATGGCACCAATATAACATCAGCTAGTACGGTATACCACCCTGCGTTGGCGTGACTCGAGAGCGTGAAACTCTATTGGTCTTCCCGTATTTACTATCCTTTACCGATGAGCAGGCGATGACAGCATATTTTATGGAGGTAGGTGAAAGAGAAATACTACTTGATACGGTCAAGCTTCGGTGAAGACCAAAACCCCAAAAATAATGGAACGGGATGTCAGCTCAACGTAACCCATTTGCTATTTGCAATGTATTCTATCTTCTACTAAATTTATTCTATTTCCATGCCGTTGTATTGCCAATACGCACTGATGTGAACTCCCCCTCGAATGATACACCCCGCACCCCATCGGGAAAGGCGCTTACTTCATTTGACTGTTCTGAGAATAAATGGATGTCTCAGAGCTTCGGTAGGCGAACAGCGCTTCTCCGGATTGAGTGCTAGACATCGATCTAATAAATCTGCAAATTGAGCTAGTTCTTTGGTTTCAGATTCGGTCAGACCTTTAGATGCAGACATGAGCCGGGTTCGTAAATCGCGGGTAACCTTGATGGTGGGAAGGATTTTGACGGTGTCCTAATCGGAAAATTTGGGTTAGTAAGATTGTCCAGCTATTTTGAGGCGTGGCATGATGATGTGTTGATAGGGCGGCGTTATTGCCAGATCCACTCCACAAGTGGCACGAGTGCCACTACGGCTGGAGTTGCCTTTGGAAAAGACGAAAATAGACATACCTTTCCAGTAAGCTTGTCTTGCTCTACACTTCTAAATTGACCCTTTTCATCGAAATGGAGGGCGTCAAATTGAGCACGCTTCAGCATCTTAGTTGTGAATTTGCCCCGGCATTCCATGATCGACTTGAGCATTTGATTATTGGTGCGGCCCGTAAATAGAATTTTACCGGTGTAGAGTTCGTAGAGAGTGCAACCCACAGACCACACATCAATGGCAAAATCATAAGGCATACCTAAAATGATTTCGGGGGCTCGATAGAATCGACTAACGAGATAGGGAGTGATTTCGTTATCCGATGCATCCGAGGCAGATCCCAAGTCACAGATTTTGAGCATATTCCGTGTCTCATTGACCTATTCATAATCAGCAACAATATTTGGTTTCATGGCGCATCATGCTGACCAAGATATTGTCAGGCTTCAAGTCCGCATGCAGAATGTTGCATTTGCGCATCAAACTCAACCCGAGAAACATTTGCTGAGCATATGCTCGGACTGCCTTCAAGTTGATTCCCACGTCGCGACCAAATTTCTTCAGGACTTCACGAAGATTAATACTGAGGTTCTCAAAGACCATACAAAGATGGCCTTTGTGTTCAAAATGTCGTTCCAGTCGAATCATATGCTTCTTATCTTCAGGATCAGCTTCGTTGATCTTTTGAAGAATTTCGATCTCCTTCATTCCGGCTTTCCTCCTGTGCCGAGTTAGCAATGTTCCCAGATAAGTTGGCAGAGATACCTACATAGTCTCATTGTTTCTAATCAGTTTGATTGCAACCAGCTTCTTCGTTGTCACATCCGTAGCTCGAACGACGCTGGAAAACATGCCCTTCCCAAGATTGGCTTGGACGTGATACCTGCTATTTAGTAGTTCTCCCAAGATAACTTTATAATAGCCTTCGATATCATCCCAGTTATCAAGCATACCGATATCGAGCTCTTTGGCGAGGGGTATTGGAACCGCCTTGGCAATATCCTCTGAAGTTTTTGGAGTGGGCTTTCCATTAGCAACAGGTTCCTCCGCAAACATATCATCATCTTCCTCAGCGAACATGTCAAATTCATCGGCGGATTTTTTTTGGTTTTTCATTTGTTGGAGCTGGTTCAACGGGGAGTAATACGTCTTGCTCGCTAGTAGGTTTCGTTTCATCGTATGCTCCAGATGAGACTTCTTCGTTATGTCTCTGAACATTTCTTTGCTCATCTTCTCTCATGTCTGCGGTTGGATCATAATCTGCAGCTGAAGGTCCGTCATCGTCCTCGCTTGCCCTTGCATCCCCATTCGTGTTGGCAAGGTCCTGATCATTGGTTATTGCAAATGCTGTAGGCGATCCTGGATCCTGAGTCTCGATAGGTGTAGAAGGAGTCGATATTACCGGCGAAGCTGCAATTGAATACTTAGTCTGTACTGTTGAACGCGAAGGAGTATGCTCACCTGATCGGACCGATGAAGCATTGCTGTCTTGCTGAGCAGGTGTTGAATCTCCTGTT
Organism: Cudoniella acicularis; assembly: GCA_013054445.1. Taxonomy (NCBI): domain Eukaryota; kingdom Fungi; phylum Ascomycota; class Leotiomycetes; order Helotiales; family Helotiaceae; genus Cudoniella; species Cudoniella acicularis. Next base: position 12,186 of record JAAMPI010000050.1, read on the forward strand.
TTATCTCCCAGTTGCAATGCTTGGACCAGCAATGGCGTTGCAGAACCTCTATACTTAGCTTTGATTGCCTCGCGCCTTTTTCGTCGTTGCTCGATGAGAGCTGCTTCATCGAGAGGCTCTTCCGGGGTATCAGATGAAGATGGTTGTGCTGTGGCATTGGCTCTGAGTAGTGTTAGTCTCTGAAAGTCAATATGGGGCAATAAAACTTACTTATCTTGGTTAACCTTGTTCGCGGACTGATCAGAATACTGTTGTGAATTTCCTTGCGCAGTTTTAGCCTCGTGTCTTGCGTTACCAGCAGGCAGCGGGCTTTCCCCCCGTTTGCTCACTGACTGGTCCTTGAATTCCCGATTTCTCATATCCCCATACCCGTAAGAGCCATGACCTCCTTTATTCCCTCTCGGTCCAGAGCTACTGTAGCGATCTCCATCCCTCCGTGATTGGCCGTTGCGATTATTTCCTTCTCCATTCCGTGCTGGTCTGTATGGAGAGCGACTTCGTGTTCGAGGGCGTTTCTCGGCGTAACGGTCTCGATCATCATACCGCAAATCAGATGTTGCAGTTGGGCCTCGGTCTAGGTCTTCGTAGGAAACTCGAGAGCGGCGTTTGTAGTCCGACGGACCATTATCTTCGTAGTGTACCTTGAATCTGCGAGGGTCGCGGGATCTGTCGGGATACTCATCATCTCGAGGTCTCTTGGAGCCCCGAGGTGGACGGTCTGAATATGGAGATCTGCTTCGTTCGTGAGACCGCCTGTCTCTTGATCTGTACCCATGTTCTGGAGACATCGAAGTCGAGTTACTAGAACGGTTTCTGTCTTGACGGTCAACGGAAGTGCCTTCGAAGTTCGGCAGCGACGTAGTTGCCTTCTCTACACTGCCATCCCGAATTTCCCCCTCGTCAGAACTGGCTGTAGAAGCCATATTGACAGCAGCGCTCAGACGTAGACCCCTGCCTTGTGGTTGAAAGGTGTGTTAGCCAAGGATCACAATGTGCGATCTCAATGTGAGAAGAGCCCAACCGGGGAATCTATCGTCTGCCTCAAACGCCTCAGCGCATAGCTCTTGAGCGTAGTATGGGGAATTGTTTTTTTGAACTCAGGCTCAATGAAGGGTCGCTTGCTGGAGATTGAAATGGCGATAATATGGAGGAGATGATGACGAACAGGCGCGTAGAGGAAAGTGCAGGTCCAAATGCGCTCAAATTTCGGGGTACGTCTAACCGTTTCCGGACTAGCGGGCTCTACGAGGCCGCAGGGGCAGAAACAAAAACCTCAGTCTCACCTGCCCCTCCATCCTCTCCAAAACATCCCACCTTCACGAATTCCGATATCGACGAGCTCGCACAAATACATCTCGATTTTCACCTACCTCGGATCAGCAAAGTCATCATGGGAGGCGTAGACAGAGCAGGTACGCCGAGCAAGCTCTTTTCAGCCTGATACCGTACATTAACACCCAGATTCACAGGCGGCAAAGCGAAGCCTTTGAAGGCGCCAAAGAAGGCTCCAAAGGGAGAAATGGATGAGGAAGACAAGGCCTTTTTGGAAAAGCAGAGAGCTGGTGCGTCGTAACTCTCCCGACCGAATTTACACTTTATCTGACCGAGTTGTCTTACAGATGCCAAGGCTAAGGCTGAGATGGCGGCAAAAGCAAAGGGTAGCAAAGGACCCCTCAATACCGGCTCCCAAGGCATCAAGAAGAGCGGCAAGAAATAAGCGACCGGGCGAGAGGAGGGTTTGCGTATCGAAGGGACTGCACTTACGAGAGCATGGAGAATTTGGCGTTCAGGGCATATGTGAAGGAAGCTGGGTTGATGCTGGCAGATACAGTATCTTTGCGACAGTAAGGAATATACGATATGTATAATGGACGTTTTTCGATGTGCTTATGAACCCCGCAATCATCATGTGGCGGCTTTATACTACATCCGAATATGCATTGAAGATCAGTGACCAGATATCCGGAATACCACGTTGCTCCAAACAATACCTGGGTTGTGGAAAACGAATGTACTGGTATGTTGATGACAACTAGAAAGCGTCATGTTGCATTTGTTTTCACTCGGTAGAGGGCCTTCGAAACCCGTCATTATCTAGACTAGACCTTGATGTCTGTCATCGAAAACCCCACGCCAACTGAAAGAGAACTTATTTTGACTCAAAATCCCAAGGGCTGAGGCAATGCTCCGGTTGAAGATATTGCATGTTGTACTCGGGAAATATCCCGTGGGAGAGGAGACGGCTGACCCTAGCCCGTTGACTTACTTGCTCTTAGCTTGCATTCGTAGGAAGGGAATTAAGATCCAACAAAATGGACTAGAGATGGTACTGTGCAGTGCCTTGAACAAAATGCAGTTGTTACGATAAGATAAGACAGCTCGATGTGGCTTGAATGGTTGTGCAAGATATTTTCTTATTCTGAGACACGAGGCTAGCTATCGCTTTGTTTTGCCGGGGCCGAGGTCTGGGGTAAGCTCCCCGCCGCACACCTGCTCAGACCATCTCCATGTTGCTTCATAAATACTGTTTCCTGCTCTAAACCTCGAGGGCCCACCATCCTTAAGAATATTATCTCCTACACAAATCTTATACCTCTCCAATATGGCAGCTCAACGCGCAGCCCAGATTACTGGCCATTTGAACTACCCAAAGGGGCTCCTGGCTGGTCAGGTAGCTATCATCACTGGCTCCGGGCAAGGAATTGGCGCAGAAGCAGCACGTCTTTTTGCCAATGAGGGCGCCAAAGTCATAGTATCGGATATTGATGCGGGTGAGGAGCTCTTCATCCAAAGACCTTAATGGATACTGACCCGTCACAGCGAAAGCAAATGCCGTCGCCGAGAATATCAACAAGTCTGGAGGGAGTGCAATTGCTGTCGCAGGAGACATGCTCGACTCCGAATACCTCAAGACGCTTGTTAAGAAAGCTGCTGAGTTTGGTGATGGAAAAATTCACGTCATCGTAAATAATGCAGGGTATGTTTTCTTTTTCTCCGCAAATTGTTTATCTACTGACTGTAGAAGGTATACCTGGGACGGCGTAATCCACAAGGTGAACAACAATATCCAGTACAGAATGGGCATTCGTTATCTAGCAGAGACCTGGAAAATGCTCGATTTGAACTTGCCACTTGAAGTCTAGGATGCGTTGCTGATTACTTTGGGTCATGGACAACAGATGACCGATAAACAATGGGAAAACATCATAGCCCTCCACAATACCGCACCCTTCAAGCTCGTCCGCCAGGCTGCTCCCTTTTTCCGAGTTACAGACGGCGAGCCTCGCTGCATAATTAATATCTCTTCGACATCCGGTGTGCATGGAAATGCCGGGCAAGCAAATTACGGATTGGCCAAGTCTGGTATCAACGGCCTAACAAAAGTGATTGCAAAGGAATGGGGCCCAAAGTTTGGAGTTAGGTGCAACTCGATTGCTTTTGGGCATATTTTAACACGATTAACGGCCGCAAAAGAAGAGGGTGCGTTTGTTACCACGCCTGACGGAGAGAAGATTGCTCTCGGCATACCAAATGGACAGGGAGCGAAATCTCCGGATGCCAATAATGATATTCCTTTAAGGAGGCCTGGGACGGCAACCGAAGCAGCGAGCAGTATCTTAGCACTTGCCAGCCCGCTTTGCAGTTACATAACTGGGCAGGTAATAATGGTAACTGGCGGAAGGAATATGTAGGATAAACTGAAGCAATTGGTTATTCCCCTCGAAAAATTCTGCATTGCTCTGATCTTCGCTGATACCTGTAAAATCGCATCTTCCACAGGTTATTGTCATCCGATATCATCAAGTGATGATCTATATCAGCTTTTATGTTGGCCGCCTGATGCCGTCGAGTTACTTCATCGCAACAGCCTCACACTATCATCAAACAAGCAATTCCACAGTAATCTTACGAAAAATGGCCATGAAAGGCGGGAGATTTAAATTTTATACCTATTAATTGCACACCATTCATTACATTTCCCTTGTTGCCAACTTTGCTAGTCTTTCAAGCTCGCTACCTAATATCGTCAGAAATTCTATATGAAACGCCCAACGTCGCGTTCCAACGATTTTTATCGACCATTTCTGTTGATTATGATGAGTCATTCCAACTCTATGAAGCTGGGAGCTTTTCTTGCTATGAAGGTGTTCAGAAAAAAGGAAGGGCGGCCCAGGGTGTAGTTTCCCTACCTGCACCTGAGCAACACAAATAAGGAATGGTTACAACCAATCTTTTTCTTCAGATGGATGTTCTAGTCTATTTCCTGTTGGTACGGCGCGAACTAAATAAAAGGCTTTTCTCATGTCTCTGATTTCTCATTCCTTGAAAGTCCTTGCGAATTACACATTTTCTATGCAACCATCTCCGGAGCGTTGCCTCGCCGAATCTTCCCCACCTCGACACCGCGCAAACACCGGAACGAATCTATATTGTATCACTAGTATGTTCTAATATTTGCAAACATGCGTCTCTAATTTGTTTGCTGCAATGCTGATTCTGAACCAGGTACTTCACCGAAAAGCTAAAATGGAAGCGAATCAAACGAATTCCCGGCTATTGGCTCTGCCACAAGAGATATTGCTCATCATATTGGAGATAGCATGTGGACATAGAGAGCCACTGAAAATAGAGCCGAACTCTGAGCGATGGATGTTTTCAAATCCGAGTTACCAAAGGGGCGTATGGACGCGACACGCTCTCGCTGGAATCGGTTTGGCTGCCACCTGCAAACACATCAGGAGCCTTGTAGATGGCAATATGCTATTTTACAAACCCAACACCTTTAAGTTCAACAATCCAAGCCATTTTACCCATTACATTTCCAGCATCGGGCCAAAACGCGCTGTAACACTCAGTTCAGTCGAAGCTCGATACGTCCCTTGACTGGCTGTTGGTTTCGTCAGAGCGCCTAATTTCGACACAGCTCTCAATAGTCTTGAAAACCTCACAAATTTCACGTTAGTACATATTGAGGAAATTTTCGACACTCCATTTGCGAAGGAAAATAATTTAGAGAAGATGATTCTTTTCCCACTCTTTTGTCGCAAACTTCAGTCTATCACGATCAAATGGCCTGACGGGAGTCAAGCGTATTGGAATCTAAAGACGCCTACTCCAAAGCTTCAGGTCGATTTGAAAACCTAGCCGTACCGTTATTTCAAAACCCCCTTGTCACGGCCTCGAGTGAATCTGGCCGATTACAATTCCTCTCGAGACAAAATCATCCAGGACATTGACCGGGTCATCCAGAAGAGACTCCAGGAACCCTCTGTTACGAACGTCTCGTGCGCTCCAACCAATTGCGACAATTCTACCCAAATTCAGTCCCCTGCAAGACCACAATTAAGGTGGAGGCTTCAGGAAGAGTGGCACCTGCCCTGAAAAGTCTCTCAAGTAGCTAGTGACACTAGCGCTGTTGACTCAAAACACAAAAATATATTGAATTCGAAGCGAGTCTCGGGGCTAAAAAAAAAGCTTGTAGTCCTAACCCGCTCGCCGTCCTCAAATCATTTTCTTGTCGGTTCAAATGTTTGTCTCTCTGCTACTTCGCCTTTCTTTTCAACATCCAACTTTCTTCTAGAAGAAAACGCGAAAAAGTTTCTGTTTGAGACCAGGCAACCTCATTTTTACCTCACCCTCAGACAACGCGACGCTAATTCAAAACACCTTCAACTATTGAAATTTGACACAACAATATCACCTCGGTTCTTGAACCTGGTGAATCGGTGGCGAGAATGGCACAAAAAGAACGAGATCCTCCGAGATCCTCCCTAGATGAGACAACACCAGTGGGGAGCAGAGCCAGTTTAGAGTCTGCCCCTGTGGCTTTGAACTGGTACGCAACATGTGGGGCAGAAATCGCAGGTTCTTTTCAGCGCTCTAGAGAGCTCCAAGAAGATAGTAAGATGTTTTTCACCTTTGGTTGGAAGCCGCCATTAACTTGCCTCCAGCAGACTCGTTCGAGAAAGAGAGCAAGCCCACTTCCCCAGAGCTTCTTAAATCCGTACGAGAAGAGCGTACCGAAGAATTCGTTTATAATGATGGTATGCGTTATGTTTTCGGATTCCTAGGGACAGACCCATGAGCTAATGCAACCACGCAGAGGATTGGATAATCACTTCAAGACCAATGGTTCCTTTTGTGAAGGGCCTGGCGGGCCTGGATCATAGCGCGTACTACATTCCAGTTCAAGTTCCGTGGCCCACCCAACATCAGTCGATAACAGAATTTCACCTCTTCCCAAAACTTGTCCCGGAGATACGCAGCGCAATCTGGGAGCTTGCTTTACCTGCTCCCCGAGTGCTACCCGTGTGTATAGGTAAATGGTATGCCTGGCACTTTCTCAAATCCTCAGTCGAAGAGATTGATGCAGTCTATCTTGACTCTACCGATTGTCTTCCGACCGAACCCCCTCTACGCCTAACATGCAAAGAATCCCGCCAAGTTTTCTTTCGCAACTACCAAGTTTTGAAATGTCTAGACTACTTTGGCCCCGAAACCTGTGACCAGGCTCTTCTCTCGGAATTACCACATATCAATGATGAACATCCGGCGTTCGTCCTCCGCCCCAATGAATATGTCTCTTTTCGAAGGGATACTATTCTGTTTCGAGAACCGACGTTACTAGCCCTCGAAAAGAAGAATGGCTTCTTGGATCTCGCGAACTTGGTACACCTTGCCTTGAATTACACAGAGGCTGAAGAAGAAGAAGCAGAACGCATCCTCCAGATCACCAAGACATGCCCCAAACTAAAGGCACTGACTCTGGTTCTCGGGAAAGACGTACGACGCGTCCACGCGGAATCTTGGCACTATCACCTCTTGGAAATCGACAATGGCTTTCTGGATATTCAGCACTTCCTGAATGAGGAATTTCATGATGATGACGTGGATTCTCTGGTGGGAGATGACCACGTCGATATTAGCCCAGAGATCGAAGACTTCAACGACCTTGCCGAGACAGACAAAACCACTCTCTGGCCCATGTTGCATGCAAATTTGCCAGGCATACAGCTTAAAGTCTCGATGATGGCGTACTTAGATCCATCAAACGAGCACCCGAGAGAATTATTGTGCTCCGTACGGGTTCCACTCATTCCTCGAGCTGAGAAATATTATTACTCGAACGTTGCCTATTACACATGGAGACCTTACCTACGGGAAGAATTGAGTACTCTCACGCTCCTGGATTTTATTAGCCATCATATCAAATGCTCATCAGATGGAAGGTTCATGACGCATGAATACAGTGGGGTCAGCAGGATCTTTGAGGAAGTTGATTAAGCGGGATATTTCCGTAGGGAAATGAAAAAAAGAGAGCGATTGGCTCGTCTTCGGAAATGCGAATGAAGTCACAATTACAGCTATCTAGGTGGCTGTCAGAAAGGTAGACGATAAGAGGAAGGTGAATTCGCAGGGTATTGTATAGATTTCCTTTTGATAAACTCCCTCCATCCGCAGGATGTCTTCGAAGCTTAGGATTTCTCGCAATCCCAATGGGGCTGTGCTGGAGCTCTCAGATTTTTATTTGAATCGGCGATTCCATTTTCTCGGTAACGGGAATGTATCTAGAGAACGGGAGATGGAGAGGGGAAGAAGAGGGCGGCGGAGATAAAGATGCACCCATGCCCAGTCACTTCAGGCTCAGCGTCAACCACTTCATGTGCTTACTTGAGTTTTTACTCTCTTTTTCTGTTTCCTACTATGTGAAACTTGAAGCTTCTGGACAATTAAATAGCTCTCCAAGTATGTGTTATTTTATCTCCTTTTTTGCCTCCACATTCTACTAATATCTCACCTCACCACCAACCCTGGCACAACAATCACTTACCTTCAAGCCCCAAAGTATTAAGCGTAAGCTTCCACAACCGCTCTTCCTTCCCCTCATCATAAGCATACTCCTTAACCCCCCTAACACCCGGAACAAGCGGCTCAAAAGTAGCAACCTCACAATTCTCCAAATACTTGCCACCTTTCCCCTCCCACTCCTTCCCCACAGCTGCCAACACTGTCGTTGCAGCACCCTGCTCAGGACTCTTCATCCAATTAACTACCATCGGATTCGCTGCATGTCCTTCTAGAACCTCCTTCGGAATATGCATTTGCAAACCCGATGCAATACCCCCTGGCATTAAGCTCAGCGCATGGAGTCCCTTTGGCCCAAAATTCCGGTCGACGAAATTGGCCATGTAGATTTGCGCGAGCTTGCTTTGGCCGTATGCCTTATCTGGTTGGTAGGCGTCTTCTTCTTTCAGGTTGAAATCGTCGAATTGGATTTCTGATGCGTGATGGCCGGAACTTGACACGTTTACGAGGCGGGAGTTGAATTCTGGTGTGGAGGATTTCAATAGTGCATCTTTCAATAGCCAGAAAAGGAGGAAATGCCCGAGATAATTGGTTGCGAGTTGGGTTTCGAAACCATCCACGCTTTCTTCTCGCGTAGGCACCATCATAATGCCCGCATTGCAGATCAAGACATTTAGTTTCGTGCTTTTCTCCAGAAATTGCGCAGCAGCAGCTCGAACTGATGATAAAGAACTGGTATCTAACTCCAAAAGTTCAACACGACCGGGTTCGAGGAATGAAGCACATGCTGCCTGTCCCTTCTTAAGGGAACGCACAGCAAGGAAGACTCGTGCGCCTGTAGATGCGATGGCGCGTCCAGTCTCGATGCCGATTCCAGATGAGCAGCCGGTTATGAGGAAGACTTTGTCGGTGAGGTTTCCGATGAGGTTTTCATCGGTGATTATTTGGAGGGCAGTGGGGCGGGCGTCGCCTGGTCCTGAGGTAGTTTTGTGGGCGAGGGCGTAGCGGGACATGCTGGTGTTGACAGTGTTTGGCTAAGGTGTTGGGGGTATGGTGTGTATTGATCTTTGAGATGATATGGATGTTGGAGGGGTTTTGAGGGTGGTGATTATTAGGGTATAGAGGAGTCTGCGGCTGAAGATCAAGACCCGACGCATCCGAGGAAATTGCTTAGCATTTGATTCTGGTCTTTGGCATTTGTGGTTGTAAGGATAAGGATCCTCCCATTTATCTTGTCAGTAACACTTGCTTTCAGCTCTCTCGTTCAATCACTCGAATCGACATGCTGGTCAGCTTATGAAGCCACATCGTTGAGTCATGATCCTTTTGATTTGTTTCTGAATTGCCGGATAAGGAATTTTTCGTAAGCCAAGGCGACGCTGCGGGGATCTAGCTAAATTCTCGATCCATGGCGTGGCTTGCGCGATAGAACTCTCTCGTGTCAAGCTTAAGATGACAATTCTGTATTTCGTGAAGGATTGCTCCGGCGGGAAGTTGTGTTGTGCCGATTCGGGGAGATCTTGGGTTGTTTTGCGATTGTTGAGGTGTTGTCGCGTCGTGATCGCCGGAGGTTTTGATGCCCCGCATAACTTGGGCATAAAGATTACATAATTTGCGGAGTTGCGCAAATAGATATCGCTTACACTACCCCGCTACCCCTATCCTTTACCCCACCATCTGGTTCTGCAAACTCAACTTATTTGTTTCTTGCAGGAAGATTTTAAAGATGTAAAATGTTTTGAAGTGTTGCACTCTTTCGCCTTTTTTGATTGGAACATCATAAGATTTAGATTCTCAACGTTGTCCATGACTCTAGGAATGCGGACGAGCGGTTGTTGCGCTTCCCGAAGTCAACTAAAACACTTTGAAAGTTCAACATGTCAAAAGAAAGAAATATTTGTGACATCGTTATAATAGGTAAAGCAGAAGCCAAGGTACGGATGGGAATAATTGTTTGGGACTTTTAATGTATTGTTGGTTTTTTTGCGTTTCGTGATTTTGGCTAGGAAACGGGACCTCTTAAAAGGCTTATCATTATTTGCTTGGATTATGGCTGTAGCTGGAAACTACCAAAATGTTGTACTTTAGAACATTGAAATGAATTGTCAATCCACTAGTCTTTTGTTATGTAGAAATAAAAATTGTATTGATTATACCGTGAAGAGCTTAGTGAACTAACTAGTCACTTGCCTTTTGTGCAACTGTTATAGCAGAATGTCTTATGGCTAATAATTATTGTATTTCAAAAATAAGCCTTATCTAAATGACTCATCAATGGTCATATCTGTTTACTTACAGCCTATATCTCTTTCTAATTCACCGAGGAAGAGCCGTCAGTATCAAAAGCTATAATGAGGCTGAGGATGACTTCGTCAACCCTTGCAACAGCTCTGCACCTAAGAGGCTAAAAGAAATAATCTAGTCGCGATTGAATGCAAACACATTTCATCAGTTTGTGACTTTGAAGGGGGAGAAATGCCTATTCAATAGAGAGTGGGAAGTCGCTGGCTATTGCAAAGCGCTTAGTGGTCTGCCTCTATGGGTCGCTTTACTTATACTACCCTCTCGGTTGTTTTTCTTTACCTACGCCTTCCATAATAATAACATCGACACCGCCTTTGCCATTTCTAGCAACAGACACACCCGCTACACTGAACCTTATTGACGACCAATGCACTGCATAGACTTTCACTTCACAGTAAGTACAAGGTCTTTGAGGACTCTCTACTTAACTAACAAGAGACTTTCAGTTCTACTACCGAAAAGTCATGGGGGCCTTTATTTCTAAAATCTTTGGCACGCTTTGGAAACGACTTCGAGCCAAGTTAATGACAGAAAATAAAAATAACGAAACGACCACGCAGCCACGCGTACTCATGCTCCCTCCGAAACTTCAACTGAGAATTTACGAAATCGTATCTACCCACCACGAAAATATCCGACCAGATCAATGGCTGTCTGGGAAAAATACATTCGTGAACAACCTTCCGTGGCGCTACCTTGGTGGTAGAATTATTCGCGACCCTGCTCGCACAAATGGACGCCTGCCTCCAGCGCTTTCAGCATTCGAGCTGTTAATGGCGAGTAAAACGATCTACAACCTTGCCAGTCAGGAGCTATTCTTCTACAAATGCAACATATTCGAATTCGGGACTCTCTTAGAAATGCTCCCGTACCTGATTGCCCTTACACCGGAACCTCGAAACGCAATTACGTCTATCGATGTAGGCTGGTTTGATTCTGTTGATATGGGCCCGGATTTTCTTTTTCTCTCTGCTTGCGCTGGGCTGCGAGAGCTAACCGTAGACATCAATCATATGGGGTACTTCTTCGAACCCGGCGTCACACACCTCTCTCAAGCTGTAGGTTACGATCACCTGTTGAGACTTCGAGGGCTTAAGCACTTTAAGTTTCGATACCTCAATAGAGGCCCGTACAACCTCATCGGCATGGTCCTCAACCCCGTGCGTCTTTCCTACGACCCGGCAAGTACCCGGGTGGAAGTCCTTAAAGAAATCTCGTGGATTGAGGAAGATATCAACGCTGCCGTGACCAAGAATAGATCGGAATCAGATCTTGTAATCTCTTTGAAAGAGTTGAGAGCAGCAGCAGCTTTGACGGATATTGAATCAAGAGACCAGACACTTCTTCCGACAATTGCTGCCCCTGAGATTGTCATCCCCGAGCCGGCACCCGTTCCATGGATGTTGCGAGTCTGGGTCGATCCTGAAGTTACAGAGTGGATGGAAAATGATGGGCCTCTTGACCTTTGGGCCAACGCTGCTAACGATACACAAGAGGACCAAGACACAACTCAAGTCGAATGTTAGCTTTCAAGGTCACTTTTGTTGACAGAGGAATATTCCGATGGTTGTTGAGGAGCTGTCGCTAGAGACAAAATTCGGAGAGCAATTTAGTCTCTATCAGCGTGAACGCAAATAATATATTTCATCTCACAAAATTTTAGTATCTTGTGACTTTGTAAGTAACTTCCCACCTCGCCCTCATACCTCAACAAAGCTTGACATGTTTTGCAAATGGTTAATTTTGATTTTAAATACAGGTTTTCTTGCACTATACTTACGAATACTTTCACTGGTCTTGTAACTTTCCATACTCGTGAGGGTTTTCTGGTAAAAATCGATGCTGGCTTCTTATACGGCGGTTCCTCTAACGAATTACAACAACAAATGTTAGAGGGGGATGGCTGTTGATAGGTGATATACTAGAGGGGGGGGAGCTAGGTTTTCTCCTTTTCACTTTAGGAAGAGTGAGCAGGCTTTGGTTACAGCCGGCATGAGCAATTGGGTGATCTTGGATCAATTTCTTGGACCATCCTAGAGTTAGGTACTGCTAGGCACAGAATGAAAAACTTAAAAACGTAAAAACACTTTTGCAATTTTAAGCCAATTTGTCGAAGAAACCGCAATGATTTTGTGCCCACAGGGATGATGAAACTGTATTATAGCATCGACCGCTTTGCAAGTCGCGAGATGCCACTCAACACTACACAAGAATTAAATAACAACAACTTAAATAGAATATCTGACTATCCGAAACAATTATAAAGGCATCAATTATCTTTGGCCATATATCTCAAGAATATCGTATGTTAATATAGTGTTTGTTCTTTGAAGTGTTGTGAGGGGACTCACGAACCGGGAAGCGATTGAAGGAATAAGTTAGGAAATTCAATGTGATTTGTGCCGGAAGCACAATGCGCTATCTCACACTAAAGGAATTAAAACAGGACGAAGTTGCACATTTAAATTAGGTGGGATTTAAATAAACCCAAGGAACTCTCCAAATCTCTTCAGACAAATGTATAAACCAAACCCAATTTTCTTATTTTAAACTTCCACGATAAAACAGCTCCCGCAAAAAAAAAAAAAAAAAAGATTTAACTATTTAGTTATATTGCGTTACGCCTCATAATTCTTGGAGAATGTTAGCAAAGTTGAGAAGTTCTATAAAAGAAAATTAGACTCACCTCCCAATTTACCCCACCCTTCTGACCTCCCTCAGAAGAAATTTTATTACGGTACTCGGTACCCCATGCCCAAAAACCTGTGAGCGAAATGGAAAGAGCGATCGCGCAGACCCCAGCGAGAGATATGTAAAAGAGAGCAAGGATTTCTGCGCTTAAATCTCTGATCTCTCGCAGGTGGCGAATGACCACCGGGAACCCACCTATCGCACGAGGCCAACGAGACACAGTCGAGCTATTCGACGCCGAGTCACCAGTTTGGGATGGAGGTGGACCAGGTGGCACGTGTTTCTCTCTTTCAGGATTTGGCGGGGGCTTTGGAGCCGCGTTTTCCTCTGCAGCTTGTTGTTCCTCTGCTCTGGTGACTACTTCTCCCTGTTCTCGAAGTTCTTCCAAAATTTTGTGAGCCTCTTCTTCAGTATCTATACCTTCGAAAACTTCTTCTCCCTCCCATACACGTTCTTCCAGTTCAGCCGCCTCATTCAGCCGCGCAATTTGTTCACGGGCCTGAGCACGTACCGCAGCACTGTGCTCTCCACCTCCAAATATTTCATCGATAGCAGTGCAGATAGCTCCCATCCTATTTAGGATAGCTGGAAGAAGTTGCAGAAGGGAGATTCTAAGCGCTTCTGTTTTCTCGATGAAGTTCGATTGAAGCCTAAGAAGCGAATTGTTTGACTCTACAAGCTGATTGAGAGCTTGTGCGCAATTAAGTATCTCGACGTGTGTGGCCTGATTCTGCTGGAAATTTCGTCTTGCTATCGTGTCTTGATTTTCTGAGTGGATTCGTATGTCTTTGACCAGGCGTGCAATATCCTTAAGATTCGCTTCTTGGGTTTCCGCCCGAATTTTTAAGTCATTGACATCGTTTGCAATCGTTACAACGACGGCGCGACTATGTTTCGCAATCTGTATCTTTTCATTGTTGGCTCGATTGGCATTATCTATCAGACGTGACATATCCTCTCTTTCACCACGCTGTTTTTTCGATGGCCCCGACATGGGTGGATCATGTGCAGCACGTTCTCCTGCTATGAGTGGATCGTGTACAGTATCTTCGCCTGCTGTTGGCTGATCGTGCGAAATATTTCCGGTATGACCGCTAGGTGCTGAAGGCGCCTCTTGGCTGTGACCTTCCTGGTCATTTTGTTGAGGAGATTCTGAATTGTTGCCATTGTCAGGCATCCGTTCTTCATCCTGAGAGGAGCTCATTCTGTTAGCAAAAGATTTTACAATTGATAGGAAAAGATGGGTAGTTGAAAAATAGTCTAAATAGAAGATTGAGTGATGCTTGGAATTTGTTTTCGGTCAAAGAGTTGAGGAATCTGGTGGGGTCAGCTAAAAAAGTACAAAGACACCCCGGGTTACCAATTGCTGCATTCTACAGAAGCCTCAAAGCATACAACCATTCTTTGTTGTTCTCTATATTTTATGCGTTTGGCAAAGCCTCGGCACATGAATTTTATCTAATTTGTGGAATTTTCCGGGAGAATTTCTCTCTTACTGTTTACCGCTTTACCCAAGGCTTTAAGACAGTCGATTTGTCAGGGTTCTCATACTTAAATTATAGCTCGGTGCTAAAAATACGATCTCTGCTGGCCCTAAAATAAATTGATTACTAATACAAGATAAAAAAACTCGTTTACTTAATACTTAGACTTGGAAAAAAGAGAAATTATTACTCTTTTCTTCTCCAAGATTGTTTTACAGCCTTAGTTCGATTATGGGTGACATCGATTAGAATCTCTTCCTCAGAGCGGACGACTGAGCGAGAAGAGAGTTGGAGACTCTCCTAACGAGTCGAAACTTAGAGAACAAAGACTTCAGTGAAGAACGGATTTTCCATCGAGCTTTTTTAATTTATGAAAGATTCACAAAGAGAAAAACAGATAAAGTCATTGTTTTTACTATCAAATCCTCTTCATGCCACCCTTTTTCTAACAAAACACATTGTTCATAACAAAGATTTCTATCGGGAAGAATAAAGTGAGAACAAATACTCTGAACATGTTATAAGTCTGAAGATAAATTTCAATTTCGAAATTAGAATTTCATATCCTGAGAAACACAAAACCTCTCGAGCCTCCCTACGACACAAGGCTTTGAAGAGCTACGAAAAAATGGCCTGCAGGGACGTTCACCGATACTATCGAATTTGCGGCCATACTACTAGATTCATCGAACATGACACAGACTGTCAGCATCCGGACTCTTCCATTCCAAGTGCCGAAGGAGAACGAAATTGCTCGCCTCCGCTGTCACTACTATACACACCGGAATTCATAAATGATCGATGTGGAGAACCAAACTGCCGTGAAGATTTTGTATCTAATGAACATACCGAAGTCGAGGTCTCTAAATTCAGGACAATAGTTCGTAACTTTGAGAAGAATCACGAAGAAGAGTTCAAGTAAAGGGAAAAAGAAGACGAGATAGAAGGTCTGAATAATTGGCTTAAATGGGTCTATGACCTGCGAGTCTTGCAAATTAAAGCGATACAAGTCAGGCTACCTCACCCGCTTGAAATTGTGAGGATAGATTCTGATACTCCTCGCAGTGAGATACTCAGTGGATTTGTGGTAGAAACTGAAGATCCTCCAGATACCGATTGTCCTATGTGTTCTACCAGCCTCCACGATCAGCCTTTTGATGAATGGGGGTATCCGTCTAACGTGAAAGGTGGTGGGATTGTTCGCGCTTTGTCATGCCATCCAGAATATATGATGCATATTGAATGTCTAGTCAAATGCATCTGGGAGAATGACCAGTGTCAAATATGCAGGAAAAAATGGAATTTTCTGTTTTTCAATGGAACCAAGCCCCGGTTATATAGGTGGATTCCTAATATGGGAAGAAATGGTAACCATGAAGTCCAGATCGATGGTTTTATCACACCGACTGAAAGCCTTTTGAGCAATCGTAGAAATCTCAAGCTAAGACTGTTTCAAAGAGATGATAGATGGGGAAAGCATAACGACTGGAAGGCACTTAATGAAGAACGGATAAATCAAGAAGAGGTAGATATCCGAGAATTGTTTCATAGCGAAGAAGGACAAATATGGCTTAATCACGCAGGACAACAAATAAACCTTCAAGAATTGGGGACCAGGGTTCGGGGCCCTCTAAATTAGCCTGGAGAACCGGCAGGTCCTGTTGAAGTACCCGGAGAACAAATGCAAGTACAAATCAGTAACGCGTTACACGTTAACGAGGAGGCTGAAGAACGGCCGGAAAACCCGGAAGCCCCCCAAAAAGCCCCACCTCTTGTTCTCGAAGAGCATGATTCCGAATATAGGGAGAGCTACCAACAAGAAATTCATCGGGTGCCTACAGTCTATAGTGGGGCGTCTACAATTGTAGATATACATGTCGAAGATGATTCTCCGCATTTGTAGGCCCCTGATTGGCTGAGATGAAATGAGAATAGGAGAAAAAACTGACAAGAAAGAGCTTCTAAAATTTGAAGGATCAACTAGATAGAATACAAGGAAAACAAATTGAAGACAGTCTTGCATTCATTATATAATTCTTGGGTACAACCCTCAAACGATGTGTGATTTCAATAGCCGCGCCAGAGCCGGCTTTGGTCGCTAATTTACAGCGAGCTAGCCCCCGAAATTAGCGAACACCCGCCTATTGATCAGTGACCTTTCGCTCTGGGCCGTTTCTCAACGCTTCTAAATCAAATATATAGGACTCCCCCCCTCCCCAAAAAGCATATTCTACTTAAAAAAAAGCGTTTCCCAAAGCGTTAAATTGTCGCCTAGTTGTATAGCTTGTGTTTAGTCTGCGTTCAGTGCTCAGTAGAAATAAATCCGTGCTAAAAGTCGAGTCTCATTTTTTAAAAGTTTTAAACTTCGATCTTTTACCAATGATCTGGGCGACTTCAAAAAGTTTTGTTATTGCTAGAGAAATATTATCGAAATGTTGAGTAGTGTCTTCGCAGTGGGAAAAGGGGAGAGTCATGTGACTCTTGGCATGAAACCCACCCACGGACTTTCGCATGGACTTTCGAGGCATTTAGATATCTTAATTGACAGCTGATAAGAAACCTTCGAGCTGCCGAAATTGTAACAAACAATGGTGTTCTCTTAGGTTTCCCTGAATTCAAGGCGCACTGCGGCGCTCGAATTCAGAGAGTAGTTTGGGTTTTGCAAGACTGGACCAAGCTCATAAGATAGGATTGAAGAGGAATTTGACACTGAGGCTAATCTTTGGTTTGTTCTAATTATTCCTGATGATTTTGTTCTACACAGCCTTAAATTGAGTCGAGTTCTGTTCCCATCCGTTGGTCTTCAAGAGCCAAAGATATTCGAGTATCTCTTGGACGAAATATTATGAGGGCTACGTAAAGAGGCTCCAATTAGGTTTCCCTGCATCTTGTAAGTGATTGTTATGTATCGGCGCCGCACACGCTGTTTAAACTTTGGCCTGACCGGGTACGGGAGGCCGTGGTGTTCACGAACTTTTGAGAGAACTGATAGGATTCCAAGCCCTATTTTCAGAAGCGTGGCCACAGCGAGGTCGCTTGAGCGACGACGATGAAGTTATTGATAGAAGGTGCAGGAACCCAGGCACAGGGGAGCTAGCTTATTTATAGGCTAAGCGAGATCCAATCCGACCAATAAAACAGCTCCATTTACGAGGCTCCAATCATGTTACCCCGCATCTTGGAAGTGATTGTTATCCGCTGCACAAAGAAGTTGGAATTGTGTTGCATCACAGTTTCAGCTGAGGGCCTGTAGGATTCGTCAAAACCTGCCTCATCCACTGGAAAATTAGCTCAAGCGCCACCACCCACACCACTATCATCGACCCCCGCGTCTTTTGTTTGTTAGTTTTATCATCCACGTAACGATTCAGGATAAGAGGGGATCAATATGCAAGAGATCGCTGATTAGGAACGCCTTTTCAATTGGGGTCGAAAAACTATTCGTTATGAATAATTTCGAGCCTCCTCTCAAGATTTAGGCTAAATTTAGAGAGGGCTTGCTACTGACATAAAACCTTTGCCTCATTGTAGGTCTAAACCCAATTGAGTAGTGACTCGTGTCGAGTGGAGGAAAACATAGAGCCTCATCATGTCGCATTTATATGAACGGCAATTGAGATGAATTTTATAACTAGCTTACCATTAATGCATGAAGTTCCAACTCTCCATTTATAATGCGATTAATTTGAATGGATGAAGCCCCGATGACTGTGTTATCTACTTGAGTCCAATGTTCAGTCGAAATGCAGTGAAAAGAACTGCTGGAAGACAGTTTGACAGTGAAAGCGAGACTTCCACACCTTCTAACCTTGGCTGCAGTTCTGGCTAGAAGGAGCTTCCGGGAAAAGCAACTCCGCTTGCACACACACATGATCTACAGTTTACGGCCTTGGGGCCATAAACTTATGTCCTTTTTGCGCAGAGCCTCGCTGTGAAACTGTTTTGTTTTTGGTACCCTAGCGTCGTCTTCCTGGCTGCATATGTGAACACAAATAAAATGGCGGGAAAAACGCCTCAAAAGCATAGTCAAACAGTTATCTTCCATATTGTGCTTCATCGAGGAGGCAATGTATGATGCACATCCAGCACAGAATGCATGGGCACATGTTGCAAATATTTTATCTTCCTCCAGCTATAAGATAGCCTTGACCCTTGGGTTCTTGGAAATTACTTTTGGTTCCCTGCTTGTCTGCTGGGTTCATACTCCTTCCCCCGCACAAAAATTACCAACAGCCTTACTCAAAATTCGGCCCTCACCACATGCAGATCTTCCATTCTTCTAACATGGCCGATCATGAGCAAAAGTCCTTCGAACGGCAACAACGGAGAGTTCATCATGTCCCGTTGCCAAAATGGTTTGTCGGTGTTCGCATCGCGCAAATCGTACTTGCCATTCTATGTGCAGGTCTCGCAGCTTATGTCACCAAGAATCTTCCATGGCTGGAGACCAGCGATCTGATGGTTTTTACTGTACTTCGCCCTTTCGTTTTTCATATCATTCCAATTTCTGAGACAAGTGCGCTTCTTGAATCATAATTCTTGTGGCGAGTTGAAGTCAATACTTCCATAGAGAGAGTCTGGGAGATCACTGAATTTCCCAAGTTGTCTTCTATTGCAAGTAAATCCAAACGCATGAAGCATCTACGACTATTCGCTCTTCGCTGGCGATAAGTAGCTAATATATTACATACAGGGCTTCTGCACCGCGGTCGCTATCTTATACTTTATCCTCACAACATTCTTCTTCCCCGCCCTATACATCTACTGGATTGTATTGCTTTTCGAAATTTTATTTCCCTTATTTTGGGCACCAGCATTCCTCGCACTCGCATTCGAAATTGCTATCGTGACAGAGGCAACTCATGTCGCCACTGAAGTCGAAGACGATATCACAGCGAAGTATCTTGGTCATGAGTTCTCAATCGACCTGTTCAAACATACAAAGCTTGCAGGAGATGCTGCCTGCGTCTTGGCTGCGATACTTTTGTAAGAATAAGATGCCTCCGAAACTTTCAAGTTTTGTTCACTTCTAATGAGTAATTAGTATACTCTGCTGCATGAATTTCGTAACTTTCAGCCTCCGACTAAGGCGCTTTCGCAAAGACGGAGGGAAGTGCTTCAAAGCCAGGTACAAGGGCTCACCACAGACTGTTTACAACCCTGCAACTGGCGATATGGAGAAGCAGGTCCAAATGGGAACACAGCCGATGGAAGGTGGCATCAACGAATACCAAAAGAATGGTGTTATCTATACCGAGACTCCTGAACTCCAGATGTAGGATTAGTTGGAATTTTGACGAACACCGTCTTGGGATGAGAGAATGGAACGGCCTTGGATTTTCAAAGCATCAATTTTGATCACGAATTCAACGTTTGGGATACGCTTGACAGGGACAGTGGGGCTTCTTTTCTGAAGGACTTGTCAAACTGACATTAAAATTGGATCATCCTCTTGTGTTTCCTGGGTCACAAATTTCGAAATGGGGGTCAAATTCTGGTTTTTTTTTAAAGGAATAAAGAATTATGTCGCGACTTTAGGTCTGCTGAACCATTTTACCGACATGTTATAGCGTATAGTCGCTTCAGCTCAACGTGTGAGCCCCTGTAACTTTGCGAGTAATTGCGCAAAACTCTGCCTCGCTGCGCAGAAACAACAACCCGTATCTTTCGCAAACTTGATCGAACAACGGCTTTATACCAAAAAATCTACGCGGACTCGCGCAGTTATTTTCGCAATATTTATCAAACAGGATGTTCGTGTGTTTAAGCAAGCCGCCCAGAAGTACAGGAACGAGTAAGCAAAGTCTCAGTGGTTCAGGGGTTGCTCGCTAATTTGAGTACTTTAGCGAGCTATCCCTTTCCAAAGCAAAACCCCTTCTCTTGCACTTTTTTACTATTTCCCTCATTTTACCGCATTACGCACAACACTTTAGAAGCAATCAGCTAAATGATCGAAAATATTGTGCGAAATGTCTAAATGTCTTCACACTTTTGTGAGAGAGACTTCTCCGCGCCAGGGGTTCAGGTTCACCGTTCAGGGGATCAAATATGGTCATCTCATCTTGGCTTAGCAGTATGTCGAACAATTATCGCTACCTAGCATAATATTCACGGAGAAGGGCACTTTTTTCCTACCCTTCAATGTCTTCGTGCTTCTGATCACATAAAGCAGCTAGGCTCTCATTTCCTTAGCTTCATAACCAATCAAATCTCGCACTCCTTGATTCACTAAATGGCTCGGTAATATGTAGTGTAGTATTTTGATTGGTTGTTGCGTTCATGGACTTGGTCGCCTTTTTGTTTTACTTTACATGCAAATTCCATATAACAAATTCCTTCCAAGTTAAATTTTCCACTGAACCTGCGGTCATGACCCGCTAGATCCTCGGATATTATTCTCATGTCATCTTGTTAGAGCAGCACCATGTTACTAATCTTCTTCCCCAAGCAGAGTCCGAAATCCGTCAGAAAAACAATCGTAGGGTGTGAACAACCTTCCGTTCAGATCACACTCCGCTGTAACCTCAAGGTAGGGAATGTAAAACCAACCTGTCTCAAGGTTTCGAGGTTTGCGAGTAAGAAAGCTACGGAGGAATACTTTGGTTCGCGCGGTACCAAAGATACTCTCTCGTGCTCTACTAACACATCTTTCCCCTTATGTTCGTGCACAGGATGTTTGACAGTCAGTACCGAGATCATAGTTTTAACTCCCTTCAACTGTGTAATTAAAATTGGAAAATAGTCTTTTTGAATAGTCTCGGCTAGGCTGATACACTCAGAGGTCATCGCGTGAACGTTCCGTCGATACCTGTCGCGATGGAGTCTTTGGTGATAAGTCGGAAGTGGGTTTTCTGGATATTCGATGATGGAGAAATCCGAGGTAATCTCCAAAAGTGAGGGGAAAACGTTGGATTTGATCATGCTGCTACTGATGAGAATAATACGTGATGCCGGCAAGGTATGTTCCCATACTTGCCGTCTTAATTCAGTCGAAAGCTGTGGGAAATGTCGAAACACGGGATCTTCATGAGCGTTCTCGGTCCCAATTGGCCACTCGACAAGTTGACTAACCCAGCGAAACGGGGCGAGACTTCTGTCAGGATAATAGGCTATCGGCGAGTTGGTAATAATCCAGTCTACTTGGGATAAGTTAGCGACCTAACTGTTGAATCGTTGATGGCCCGGTTCTTCTCACCTTCATTATATATGAATCTTTCAGTTCGTCCATACTCCTGGAAATTTTGCAGTTGTAATGATTTAGCAATTTTCTCTTGTTCCTCAAACGCAGAACTGTCTAAATAAACGCCAGAATGTCGCCGGGTTTAGATTTCCGGACCTCGTACCTTCGTATGTGTCCTCCATTGTCGTTATTTTAGGCTGATGTGACGAGGAGGGATTGTTGAATGCTTAGCTGGTCCGAATTTGTCATAGGCAAAGGGAGGGAAGATGTTTAGAGTTTGACTTGAGATCGAGTATGCCAAGGACAAGGGTGTAGAGTTGTGAAGAGGGGTGTCCTTGGGGAAAGAAGAGAAAGCAAAATGTCTGCGAGAGTCCTATGGATACGAGAAAGACGCGTTGCTATGTGACTACGCTAGTAAGCGAAGTTGAGGCGGCCAAACAAAGAACGACTATAGACTAAATTTAACTTGGCATCCCTCCGTATAGTTTGAATCTTTAGCGTGCGAAGCAGGAATTTCCTTTCTCAAGGCTCCTGTATCAAATTTCGACCGAAGCCTCGCGAAATTCTCTGTACGCATAGGACATAAATTCCGGGCTAGATATATTCTGAGCTTTTCCTTCAGCCTCGAATGACAATTTGTCCTTTTTTTTATGGAAAGGAGGACCCATATTCTCCCCCTCCCCCCTCATCTCTCGCTTATTCACATCGACTTAAGCAGCGCTAGTGGCGTGCAGCGAATCCGTGCGCGCACTCAGTGCATTCAATGTAAGATCTTACTTAAGAAAGATAGTTTACTTTCAGTGTGGTGCTCGCTCTTCTTGTTTGAATTCTTTGCTAAGAAGAATGTTTAAAACGAAAGCGCCTATTGCGCATAACGCGTTGTGCACCAGAAGAGAGTGATGCTCTGTGCACGCTATATTGTTGGTGAGAAGTGCCCTGTAATACAGGCACTCTAGCGCAAACCTCAATTGGTAGAAGCCTGTAGATCGCTATAATTTCACGAGGACGCTTTTGTGGTTGCGCCACTCGTTAAACAAAACCCTAGTGGGTTATACTGTAATTAATATCAACCTACTACTTTTATATCTTACAGTTTACACATAATTAATTGATCGCAGTATATTTTCAAATAAATTGTTGCTGTTGCAGCAATTGTGGTCTCTCGCCCCTGATTCTATTCACGGTGCTAAGCGAGAAGAGGGGTAATTATTGGAAAAAGGGACAGAATATAGATTTCCGAATTCTTAAAAAGCTTAGATTTCAGGAGATTATGCGCGTATTCAATAGTCGAGGGTAGGAGAAACACTCTCAAATCATGATGCATAAGTCCAAAAGAACTGTCGAGAATAGGCAAATTCCGTAGTCTTGTGGGTACCTAGGAAGTGGTAGGCGCGGGCCGATTTCTTACCATATGGGATTGAATGAAGAATTTCTTATTTTTTTAAGGATGAGCGAATGGCGCGTTTTTTCGTCGGTTTTTGAGAAGAAGGGCAGGTGACTCTTTGGTTGTGGGGATGTTTTGTGTGCAGGGTTTGATCCAGTCAAACCACCAGTCTTTAGTTGAAAGTGTGAAATCACTTTATTTTCGCAAATTGACCACAAATTCATTTCGCAGCATATACGATTGCATGAAAAATGGGTAAGGGTTATTTAGTAACCTATTTTGTTATAATCTTTAACACGCTTTATGATGCGGATGTTTTGAACCGCTGTGACCGATTTTTCGTGTTGACCCCTACCAAGAGATTTGGCAGGGAAGTTTTGATGACATCTAAAGAAAATAAAGATTCTGCTTTAAATAGGAAACCCAAGGAATTATAAGAGATCTCACTTCATTGAAGGAATTGCTTTTGGCTTTAAAATTAAAACCAGATCTAAGAGGTTATGTAAGAGCTTAACATTTATGATTTGTCGTACAAAAAGGTCATGGCAATGCCCAATCAGAAAAGCTTCCCTGCTGGTCACCCATATCCCGTAAATCCTCGTCCCCGAAAAGCTCTTTAAGACTCTCAAAGTCCATCAGTGGCGTCATAGGTGTTCCGTCAGAGTAAGCCAAGATCTCGAGGTTGACTTCCGGAAGATACAAAATCGCCTTGTCCTCGGGTTCCCCAGCTTTACTCAGATAGAAAGCGACATTGTAATATTTTGGATTAATCGGGATTAACTACTGATAGTAGTGTTCTGATTGCTCTTGGTAATCACGCGTCTTCTCCGCAATCATAACCACCTCAAATTCAATGCCTTTCAATCGCTCTAATACAAGCGGCTAGATATCCTTCTTAACTCGGCTTGCAAGATTGCGGTAGTGTGCTAGTTGAGCTCTTATTTCCCCGAGTGATCGCTTTTCGTCATCCCATATGTGGAAGTCGTTTGTGATGTTGAGATTGCAGAATTCCTGACCTAAGAGTCTTACATTGATGAGAACGGTTGAAAGATACTTTTTCCTCTGACGGAATTCATAGTATCCAAGGACAGTGCTGAGAGTACGAAGTTGCGGAGCAGATGATGCTATGTTCAGGATGGTTGTAATTGGTGTATCTCCTGTATGCCCGGTATATTGGAACGCAATGTGATAGAACCGAGAAAGATCTAGCCGGCATTCCGAATTTTCAAGAGCAGTCGCAATGGACCTTCCTATTAGCAAAGTGTCTATTTGAGGTGATTGCAATTTCAGGAACCTTCTCCCCACTCAAAGGAAGCTTAGAAGGGACATTCTCATCCAAGTACTTCGGGTCAAATTGAAGTGTGATAGTGAGAGGTTTGCATTCTTGCAAAAACGCGTCATAAGACCCTCTACACGTCAAAATAAAGCGCCACTCGTCCGATTCTCTTCGATAGCCTCCATTCCAAAATTTCAGAGTGGGAGTCTGAAGGTGGGTGCTGATTTGCAATTGCATCTTTCGAGGATCTGGCAGTGCAAGCTTCCAGATCTTGAGTCTAAGCTCTGGGGGGTCAAATTTTTTCGTGGCTTTCGTCTGCTTCGAAAGGGGTTCAATGACACATTCCTCAGAAGCCAATACTGGAAGATTTCTTCTGTTGGTAGAAAAAGTCCCATTTTGAAGTAAGAACATAGCTTCTGTTGTTAAAAGCCAGTCATCTACGCAAGGTCAGAAAAAGTTAAAGTAGTAGTGTGCACTATAAAATTTACTCACCAGGATTATAGATGAAGTCTTCGTTGTCACCGTATTCGTAAAAATCTATCAGAAGTGTGATGTTTTGTAGTTTGTTGAGTTCAGATGCGTCTTCGCAAGATGTCACAAGACTCAAATCAGTGGGAACATGACTGTCTATACCCTCTTCCGAAGTTTCAAGACCCCATCGCTCTGCATCCGGGAGTCCAGGGTTTGGTTTCCACTCGAGGACCGAGTTAGTGTCCCACTGTTGATTCGAATCTGCCATGTTTGACAAACTCGAGTTGGTGTGCGATATTCATGGGGTCCTGCTTAACGGTGCCGGAAATAGTTCGCTGCCGGAGGTCGTGTTTCGTTGAAGACCCGAAGCGTAATGGCAGGCTGCGATTGAGAAGTAGCTGGTCCTGGGAGTTGCCCTTTTATAGAGGAGACAGATTTGTCGCTAGTAACTAGGGCACGATGAAGCAAGTGAGAGCGGGGGTATTGAATGCGCCGATGTTGTCCGGGAAACAGCAATGGGCAATTCGCGGTGAAAATTGTATTATGACTTAGTGAATTGGTATTTCACAAAGTTTCATGCTTTTGAATTATAAATTATTTTTATCGTTCCACGGCTGAGCCCAGATAGGTCTCCAAGGTTTAATAAAGGTTACCTAACACCTTATTGAATTGGGAATTAATTGAAAACCTGCATAGTTCCTTCAGAGGAAGAAAAAATGGGGCCGACCAGGTAAAGAAACTACTGGAATAAATCTTGCTAGCATTTGTCATTTGGCTACCAATGCACCATGGCCTGCAGAGTGACTCTGACACCTGATGATGGAGAAAACACCCACCTGTGATTTTTCAATATCGAGTGGAGACTAGAAAGGCAAGGCTCTATGATGTGGACAATATATCTACCGGTAAAATGCCTCGCACACCGCGCCGAGGAGTGATTTCGGTTGAAATCGTCCGCGAAAAACTCGAGTACAGCAGTAGCTACGTGTTGAATTCAAACATTCCACAAAGACCTAGAACACTGGCTACCGAGAGATGTTTCGTACCACGACCTTCGAAGACTAGAAGAGCCAGGGAGCGGAACTGCTCTCATGATTTTCGTGTTCTGTAAATTCGAGACAACTGCTAGAGTAACTCAATATTATAATCTTCCACGCCTTGAGCTGGCCATAATAAAAATAAAAACCATTGATATTGTTTCACTTCAACTCAAACTCCCTTTCATCATAGCTTCTTTGCAAGGCTTCGCCATCCATGATCCCATGGATATATGCTTCTCCAACGAATTCCCACATACCACAACTAGACACCCGCAACACGACAGGTACATCGCATCCATGAAGTACTACAATCACATCACCTACCATAGTCTTGTCCGGAACAAGTCCAAAGGACCCATCCTCCAGCTTTACCATCTTTCTATTCCATGTCACGGCCTGTACTCTCCTCAAGAAAACCCTGGTCAAGGCAGAAATTTCGTTCTCAGTCTCCCCCTTCAACGGAATTCTGAGAAGTGTGACTGTGTCGAGAGTGGAACTTCCTCTATAGAGTTCTTCGCAAGCGCGTCGCATCCAAGAAGGTGGTAAATTACCTTGCTCGTCCCTGTTGCCTATCAGAGTTCGCCAATACATGTCTTTCACATACTCGTCCTTGAAGTCTGAACTCGTGAAGTTGTCAGACCCGGATCCGCTACCACACCACGATGATGGAATAATACCGTCCACTGCGACTGAGTCGAATTTTACCAACTGTTCGATATAAAGGCCTTTGGCTTTCAATACGTATTGATATTGGCCTCCGGCAAACACTACAGAAGCTCTGGAGTTGGCCCCAGATGCCTTGTATGGGCATCGATCTGGAGGTCCAATGAGGGGATCGGCATGGCTTCGTAGGTATATATCATCGGTCTTCTGGAACGGATATTGGGAGACTCTGGTGATCCATAAAGGGAGTGAGATGTCTGGTGCCCATGGCCGGCAAATTATATTGAGAGATCCGGACTCCAGTACAGCATCTTCAATCACCTCCTTGCAAACTTGAGCAACGGATTTCCTATAATCTGGTACAATTCTCTGAGGGTCCTTTGCTAAGGACGTAATGGCAAACACCACGTCGCGAGGCTCTGTAACTTCAAAGGTTGGGAGCAAGGAGAGCAGGGTTTCTGTGCTACAGAGACGGTCAAGGTCTCCATTTGACACGCCCTTTTTGCGGATGATTCGATCGAGATTTGTTACTAGGGAATGAGCGCCAACACCTCTAACTTGTCCAATTGGGAATTGACGCTTTAGGTGGAGGTTAGCTCATTTCATGCCAAAGCACCCCGTAACACCCAAAAGCCGAAAAACTTAGCACTGAGTACAATGAACAAACTTACCTGCCAGTAATACTTTGCACCTCTGATAATATCTGATTGCATACTCTTGGCGCCGTTGGTAGCGATTAGGGGCGGGATTTTGATCATTCCTCTCGAAAGAGCTCTTATAGCCACAGTGCCAAGCAGGAAAGCAGCCGGAACGACATACTCGGCAAATCTCCTTTCCCATTTATTGTTATTTTCCTCCCTATCGCGCAGTGCCCGGAACAGGGTGTTGATCTCATCGATCTTACTCTCAAAAAGGGTAACAGCTTCAGCAAACTGTGCCCATGAGACGGCAAGAGAACCACACCAAAGTTCCGCATTCCTCGCAAAAGCCACTTCCTGGATGATCCAACGACGACTGAACCAAGGCCTCCGCATAAGCTCCGCAAGCGCTCGCCACAAATCTCCCTTCTCCGAATCTTTTGCAAGACTGTCAAGCTCTCGCACCGATATATCCTGGATAAAATTCATCGCCGAATCACTTGCAGGGGTCGAATTACCGAGCCATATTATCACATCAGAAGCTTTGCGGTAGATATTCGCCATTCTCCCTACTTGGACGGATTTCTCCTCCGCATTTGTTTGATTGATGCACAATGCATCTATCCATAGTACCTTGGTTTGAGGACCCCGAAAATTCGATAGTGCGGCGTTCAGGCTGGGCGTGATTTTTATTGTTTTCGAGCTGTTACTTTCGACTGTGATAGGCTCGGACGGTACTGCATCGTCGCCTTTCCCCCAAACGTAGGAAAGTGCAGAATATCGGTATTGATCGATCTTAGCTTCTTTTATCGAGATCCAGATATCGCTATGCTTGTCGAAGTCTGATGAGGCTGATGGTGGCTCTGTACCTTTCGGGTGGAGATACACCAGTCGGATGTCTTTTGAGTCTGATAGAGGAGTATATTTATATTCCGACATATTGAAAATGAATCCCGCGTTCAGCGGGACTGATTTTTCGGAGAGAACGAAGGTTGCCTTAGCCCTTGAGAAATGGCTCGACTTATTATACCTGAAATACTAGATGCGTGCCGCGTTGTGGCTGTGTATCTTGAAGTTGGCCTGATAGGTCGCCTGATTACGCCTTCAAAACAAATATGGCTTGAAGCACTATGACCACAAAATAGAAATAATTAGCGCCACGACTCTTAAGTAAATATCATAAGAACTTTGGGATCTATAATATAAAAATAGAAATTATATCTTATCGCTTATAAAACTAAGTTAATATTAAAAACTAATTTATAAGTTTTAATTTCTAAAGAATAAACACTTTATTATTATATTATAATATTAGAAGGTTAACAGAGAAAGCCCTTTTCTTTACTCTTTAATTCGTTGGCTCGCTTTTTAAAAAGTGTTTAATTAAGTGGTTATTTAGCAATTTTAACTGTTTTAGTCAACGAAGCAGGCCACGTTAGTAGAAAACCTATGTCACCAATTGCACAGAAAATCTTACCTTCTGGCGACGAAGAAGATTCTCCTTGCTGGGATAATTCTGCGGGTTGAATCAGCCTTGGAAATAGTTTACTATAGATGGCTTTTTTCGAGTTTTCTATCTTACTGTCTTCAGAATCGCCGTGAAACTCCTGCTCCTCCGCTTCGCTTCCCGTGTTTGAAGCTGCCATGACGGACAAACTCTAGTTCGTGTACGTAGATCTCATGTGCAGGTGTAAGTAAATCTTCTTTTCACTTTTGTAGTGCCTTGGTGCCGGTGTCAAAGGTATCGCCAAAGAATCCAATCGAGGGAACGTTACCAGACAAGTGTTGGATGAAAGTGGTGGTCGATGTCGAAGAGCGACTGTAATTGAGAAGGGCTGTCTGTTAGAAGATGTTCGCTTCATACTTGTCGACATGCACAAGCATGTAAGATGTCAAGAGCTAAGCCGATTTAGTTTAGTCAATAGGCTCTTGTCACCAGAGAAACCCCAGAGAAACCCCAAACAAGTTGGGATTGATGAGTCATACATTAAAGAACTCTAGTTTAGCGCGCGTGGGTCAAGTCTGGGGGTGAATTTGTGTTGGCAGTACATCAAGCAAAATCGTTGGATTAGATCAGGGAATTAAAGACTTCGTCATTCTATACATACTCTGAAATTAAAGGCAGGAAGTATCCAAATATTCACCGGAAATACAAGGCAGAGCGCTATTGCAAAAGTAAAGATAAATTCCTACATCGGAAAGTATCTATTGTGCAAAGGTTTCTGCCATAATTTTGCTCAAGCTTCTCGCTACAGAGTTCTTCCTCTTAGTATTAGTAGAAAAGGATCCCTTGCGACAAGCCTCAAAGCTTGTCGACTTCATCGAGCGTCTTATGGATATTAACCACATCAGACCTCATAAGTGTACCATCCGAGTATGTCCACATTGCTAAGTTAGGCTTAGGGAACAACACCCTAGCCAAGTCCCAGGGTGGTACTGGCATAAACGTAAAAAATGCAATATCCGAGTACTTTGGCTTAACAGGAACCAAATATTTCGGTTCAGTCCATCCACTGACTTTCGAGCAATCTTCTCTTGTTACGCCCACTGTCACAGCTTTGAAGTCCACTCTACTGAAACGTTGTGAGACTAAAGGGGAAATTTTCTCCTTAATCTCACTAGCTCTGTCACAGAAGTGCACCTAGGTGTCTTTGTATATCCGAGCGTTCTCGTTGTCGTTATAGTCAGCTATTGATTTCGTTTGGTCGGAATAGTAAGGAGAACGCTTTGATATCAAGGTCTGCGAATTCCTTTCTAATTTGGTACAGTACGTTGGGGAATGTTTCTTCATTGAGGTCCTGAAATTCGTTTCGAAAAACTTCGAGTATGGATGAGGAATGGCGGAAGGACCTGCCCAATGGAATGATAGCGGACGTCATGAATATTCTGCTGAAACACATGCAAGAATTGCCCGAGGGTCTGAGGGTTCCTACGAGAGGACTTGGTGGATATATGGTCAATGTTATGGAGAATGTGGATAAGGATGTTAATGATGATCAAGCCTTCGCACTGCCAAATAGGGCCGAAAAGCAGGACGAGGCTTCCAATCCTGGAGACGCAGTGGGATGCAACGAGAAAGATGAAGAAAAGCAGACCGAGAATGCAAATGAGCAGCTGAAAGAGGAGAGTGACAAAAAGGAAGACGTGGAGATGATCAAGAATGACAAAGAAGAGATCAAGGAGGTTGGTAATGAGAATGGAGAAGGCAAGGAGATTTTCGAGTTGGCGATGTAGGAGGTTCTGTCTCAAAACGCTAAGGATGGCAATGGCAAGAATGACGAAAAGAGAGAAGATCTAAAGGAGGGCGAAGGAGACTTGGTGGGGGGTAAACAAGATAACGGAATTAAGCAAAGTCACTGAGGGATAGGGAAATAGCGAGAGCAAAAGCTAGGGGTACGACGAGAAAGTGCTCCTGAAAGCAACCGCATGGGGGTGGATGACAAATATTTAGAACCAAGTCATTTGCAAAGGAAAAAATGGAGTATGATGTGTAAATTATCTAGCAGCAAAACTCGGCAGACGTAGAGGGAAGAAATACTTATCTGATCCCATTCTTGACGTGAGGTTCTTTTCCCCAAGAATTTGCGCAACAACCTACATGTTGATCAGTTACGTGGATAACGCTGTACTCATAATGCAATCCCAAATCGAGGCCTGGGTTGTGCTGTTGGAATTGATCGTCTAGAGAGCCGACACAGTTTTAATAAACTTGATTGCCCGTTGATAATCGGGACCTTTCATTCAACGCTCAATAGATTTATGCTGCAAAAGCATAGCTTCCTAGCATAGCATACACCTCCCAGGGATTGAGATCCGCTCCGCTCTGGAGAATCCGACACACGACGTCCGCCATACGAATGCCAAAATGGCTGCTCATATATTGCAACTGTTTAATGACCCACGGCTTTACGTCATCCGGCGAGCCCTTGGATTTTCCAGCAACGTAAAGAGGATATATAAGGGTATAACAATCCCATTTGTGGGATGGGGTATGTTTGTGGTCAAATCCATCACGAACAATTCCCATCCATTGTTGATGGGAATTTTCAGGTCGATCGACCATAATCACCTGGCCATGAGCAGCTCCCCGTTACAATCGGTGTACTGCGCTACAGATGCGCAGATTTTTCGTTTTTGTCATTTTCGCTTTGATGTTTTGTCATTTTCGCCCCGTGGTTTTGCTAATGGCGTGAAAGACACTGCAGAAGAATGCCCCCCCAGCAGACGCAAAAAAAACAATAATCCCAGCATGAACTCATTTTCAAGAGAATTCTAACCAAACGCATAACATTCCATGTCTGGGTGACGTGCCGATCAGCATATGAATCGAAGTGGTTGTCGTAAATCCTCTCGGACTTGTGATTCACCACAGTTGTCTTGTTTTGCCAAAAAGGCGACATGTCAGTAGTGAGTGCCTGAAGTCTTAGGTCAAGCTCAATTGACAATTCGATATACTTTTCAACAGATATCGACTGTCTCAGTATCTCGTTCCGAAGATTGGCATAAACAATCATGAGATCTGTCAAATGCCATTTGGGATCAGCTGCGTTTAATTGTTTCCCAGCATAAGCGCGAAGGGTACTTAATCCGACTGGTACAGGTGAACCGCTTGCAACGCAAGATATGAGAAGGTTCGTGCTCAGCCGAACCAAAACTCGAAGTGCTATATCTCCCTGGAATTTATCAAGACCCCGCAATTTAACCAAAGCGAGAGCTCCATTAACATGATTCGTCCACGCATTGCCGTTTCGAAGCTCGTCATTTGTAATTTTCTCGAATAGATCCAGAAGAAGCGAAGTGAGTAAAGTGGAGTCTTTCTTTGCCGTCTCAAGGTCTTTAAGAGCTTTGGTAGTCATTTGGAGTGCCGACACGTATTTTTGCCGACCAGCAGTGATTGCGGCAGGATAATTAACTTGGGATGAGAGATATGCCAGGCTCACAGCATCGAGACTAGACTTCAAGTGTTCTGGAGAGTCGACTGGATTGTAATATTTCGTCAAGAAACCCCACGGCTTCGTTTTACCGGTAACATAGTGAGCGAAGAAGGCGTGACGAGCCTGCAGCTCGAGCGAGAGCGGAAGAGAAATTGGTCCCTGTCGATTGGAGGCTCGAAGCAGACTCTGAGACAAGGCTTTTTTCCGCACATCTTCGCTCTCGTCTCTAATTCGAAGCTGTTGTGTGTTTCGATATCCAGTGCATGCCACATTCGCTCGTAGACAACTACTGCACGATCCCTGCCGTAAATCGCATCTCAATTTTCGAGTTCTGCATCGCTGACAGGCCTTGGAAGGCTTCCCACAAAAGACCATCGTATAAATATAGACATAATATGGGTTGAAGTGTACTTGTATCTAAACTCCGAGCTGACAGCGACCCGTGTGAGTGTGGGTGCATCTCACAAAGCTGGCGAGTCTGGATGACGGGTCCTGCGCTAGACCGGATATGGTGACCATGGAGGCATATGCCACTATTCCAGAAACGACATGCTTTTCGATTCTTGGTGTGTGGATATGCGATGTCATTGGCGCGAGGGTGTTAGGGCTGGCAGAGTGAGGTCGGAAGAGGGCGGATGAAACCATTTCAGTACAATGGCGGTGGCAGAAAACCTATGACTAATCCGACTAAGCGTGTGGCGTGAAGTTTAATTCGACCATCAACATCTTTGACATCGTTTACGACAATCCTTCATCCACACTCTTGACCACTCATCTTCTTGTGCCTTGCATATCAGCCCCAAGCTGCGGTCTGGTGCGTGCTCTTGGGCTGATTTTGCTCCGGATGCATTGATCCCAAGCACGATGATGTTGACCTTGAGGCCTCTCTCTTTGGTGAGCCGAAATGACTGAACTATCAGAAGCTAAGTCCGCTTAAAGCCGTTACCTTGGCAGACTTCTCTGCGAAAGTCACAGTGGGACCTGCAAGGCCAGGCCCTAAAGATTGTATCTGCCAAGTATAAGTATCAGCTCACTTCTCCAAGTCTGGAGAAAAGTCCACAACATCATCAGCATTAATCAAGTATCTTGTCTCCAGCCCTTTACTCACAAAAGCTCCTACACCAACTCATATCGTATAAATATCCAACACTTGTGGAATCTACGGTGTTCGCAATGTCTTTCCCATATAAGCATGTCCTTTTGGTCGGCGCTACTTCTGGCATTGGAAAGTCAATGGCTGATCGCCTTGTTAAAGAAGGCGTGAAGGTCACTGGAGTTGGGCGAAGGAAAGACCGGGTCGAGGAATTTGTGAAGAAACATGGGAATGACAAAGCGGACGGCATGGCTTTCGATATTGGTGACATTGAAAAAGCACCTCAATTTGCTGCCGAGTACGTCTCCATTCCGGACCTTTCGGCTATTCATGCTGACATGTATTTTAAGTGCCATAAAAAAGTCTCCTGATATCGACTGTATTTTCCTCAATGCTGGCATTCAAAATCCGTACGATTGGTCCAAGCCTGCAGAACTTGACCTGAAAGGTTTCCTCAACGAAATTAAGGTCAATTTTACAAGCTTTGTTGCCTTGACGCACGCATTCCTCCCTCTTCTGCTGGACAAGAAATCTCAAACCAGCATTATATTGTGTGTTCCACCTTCCCTCCACCGAAAGATGAATACTCTAACACAAAAAGCACCGGCACCCATCTAAGCCTCGTCCCAGCTGTTACGCTCTCGGCTTACTCAGCATCAAAAGCAGCACTTGACGCCTTCATCCTCTGTTTGCGCGACCAGCTTCGCAAATCGACAGTGAAGATCATCGAACTTTCGCCACCTCCCGTTCAAACTGAGTTGCACGACTATGCTGGTGATGCCGGTCGTAGGATGGGCATGCCAGTTGACCAGTTCACTGATGAAGCATACACTGGTCTCATGTCAGGTAGTCCCGAAATAATTATCGGCAGTGTTGGCGGAAGTTCACGAGAGGCATTTGATGAGATTATTATTAGGAGGAAAAGCGCTTTTGACAGATTGGCAAAATTGCTGAGAGGTGATTAGATGAGCAAATAGTTTCGTTAGACAGGAAGAAATGCTTGCCGAAATTCGTTCGTAAGATGAAATACGTGAAAGATTTTGAGGTGATAATCTATTATCTAAAGATGATTCGGATTTCTCGTATGAAATGGATACTCATATACAGCCACTACCCCTATCCATCACCCTTGACTACTCTTCTCAGATTCACTCCTACACTTCTACAATATATTTACTGCCAGATCCTGAATGTAAATATTACTATTTGACCACTTTTTGTGTCCCCATCTCTTCTTGACCTCGCCAAGGACTTCAAGAAGCAAGTCTTTTTACAAGTCCTTGATGAAGTTGTCGAAAAAAGGCGCACGCATCGAGCACGCCAGCTTTTGCACAGCAAGTGATTTCAGTGCGTCCACATCAGATGCAAATGTGTAATCCCAAAACTCCTGGAATGGACGCTCCTCCTTCGAATTACTCAGCCACTGAATAAGCAGCTTCATCACCTCGTTCTAAAACTTTGGCATCATGAGTTCGGCCCCCAATACCCACAATTGTGCGAATTCAACTGGAGTGAATAGTGCAACATGAAATCCGAGATTGACCTCGCCGGTATATAGCCAGGAAGCCACCAATCCGAAACCCTCCCTGTCAACATCTTTAAGTCTTTTGGTATAGATCCGACCATGAGCCCATCGAATCTCAGACAGCTCATTCTTGAAGAATTGCGAGTGCCGACAAAGTAGGTCTTTATGAACTATGAATGGCTCAGGATTTGGCTCGACCACCACTGCAAAGACAACTTTGGGTGTGCTAATAGATGATATTGTTAGTTAATGCTTTTAAAATACTCCCCGGGGTTGGAAATCTACTCAAAATCCTCAAATTGACGCATGATGTATTTGTTCCCGAGATTCTTCGGTTGCTAATAAGCTTTTCAGTATTCTTTTTGTCGCGCGAGGTTTCGTTAGTCAAGTGGCTTCGGTTCCTGTGGTGGTAATCTGGCTTTGACTTGCAATTAAGACTCCAGCCACTAGAGCTTCAGCTCTGCTTTACGGGCCGCATCAGTCTTTAAAAGGCAAGTTAGGCGGCAGCAGATGTTTCCCGCCGCTTCTTTTACTCAGAAATGCCCTTATGAAGCGATCTGTGCTATCTATGAATCCTTTGAAGGGTGTTTGCAGAATTCGCGACCTTCGAAACTCACATGGCTCCTTTCAAATTTGAAACTTTTTCCTTTTTTTCTTTTACAACAAACTTTTCGGGATAGTCCGTTTCATATCCCGATCAAATGCAGGGGTAGTGTCTTAAAAATTCTAGAAGTAGCTGATTCCTGTGGTCATGAAACAGCCAGAGATTATTCAAAGAAAATCCCAAGGAGCCTTGCATTTTTCAAAAGCTACCTGCCCTGCGTTCGAGCCAAGGTATCTCAGAGACATAAGGCACTCTGGTACTGCCCGTTCTACACAACCCTCAACCTCTCACCAAGACCAGAAAAGGCATCCTCTATCTAAACCTTTTAAAGTCAAAATCCTCCCCCAAAAAATCCGCGATTAGGGAACCAACACTAAAATCTAAAAAAAAAAATACCATGCAGAGCGCCANCTAGAGACATGACATCGAAAGCATTTCCAGTCAGTAAGTATCTCCCTCCAATCTACTGCTCCCCAATTCTCAACCTCAAAGCCGCCCCTAACCACCTCATCTCTCCAGCCAACCCCAAAAAATGGCAGCACTCATAACCGGCCGCTCCAACAACCCCTTCTCGGCCCGTTTGCTAGCCAGCCCATCCATAAACCCACGCACATACCTGGTGCCAACAACTGTCCACCTTTCGCCCCCCTAAACGGCCTCGCTAACAACCATAGGGACCATGCTCCATTTAACCACAATTACCAAATCTCCAGCCTTACATCATCTCGATCCAGCCCATCCATCAACAGGACTTTCAAAAGGAACCATCCCATACAAGCCCCCTTCTAGCTCCGCAAACTGCCACTTTGGTATTAGGTTTTCTTGCCCCGAGTCGCTCGAGAACCACCATAGCTTTTCTACGAGCTCTTCATCCTCAGTGCTCAAATTCTGTTCTTCATTTTTGTCACTTAAAATCTGTTCTTCGTCTTCGTGAATAAAGCTTCCATTCTCATTTTTTTTCAACTCTCAGTTCCAAGTCGCTTGTAAGAAACTCGATACGCTGTCGCCACTCAGACAACAACGACCCGTATTCCTCGACGTTCGAGGGTGATAGTCGCTGTTTTGGTGAAGGTAAGAAATCCACTACAGTGGTTAGCCAGAAAGCTTCAAAAGAATCTGCACCCCGTAGGGTATTGTTGTAGCGGTCTAGTCGCCGGCTGGCGGCCGGCTAAGCGAGGCGGCTTTAGAAAATCGCGAACATCAACACAATCGCGACGGCGACCTCCCCCCCCGGGCAACACCGCAACGACAGCGATGNGCGCCCGGATCAGGGCNGAATCGATGTCGCATACGTGCGTAAGAGCTTCTTGATCGCTTATAGTACCCAGCTATCAACTTTAGCTAATATCCAGTGTAGGTAATAAGAAATAAGCACACAAATGTATGCTAGCTTACATTCATCGAAGGTAGGATAGTATTTAAAACAAAGCTAGGTTTTTTCTCTTCCATATACTTCCAAGCTTGCTGCTCGCTGGCTGTTTGAAGCCTCACATTAGTAAAGACAATCTTTAAGTTCAGCCCTTTTATACCTGTCTTTGAAGCTGCGTATATAAGATATCCTTTAACGATGCCAGGCAAGTTCGTTTGCATGGTTTTAACGAGATATGTAA
Source organism: Cudoniella acicularis (assembly GCA_013054445.1). Classification (NCBI taxonomy): domain Eukaryota; kingdom Fungi; phylum Ascomycota; class Leotiomycetes; order Helotiales; family Helotiaceae; genus Cudoniella; species Cudoniella acicularis. The sequence goes on from JAAMPI010000050.1 coordinate 48,889, forward strand.
TTTCATTATTCCATGTATCGTGAGTAATGACCACGGTTGGCTCAAATGGCTTCGCAATATTACAAGCTGTAGACGAGGATGTTAAAACAACGCGTTTGATTGTATGATTTGCAGCTGCGACTGAGAGTATGTTTATATTTGCAGCTACTGCAAAAGAGATAACCTTTTCTGCGTTAGTATCAAAACTTAAATCTGCGGCCTTATACATGATTAGAAATTAAGTGTATAAATTTTGAGTAATACCCACGACATGAACGATGCCTGAAACGCCCTCGATAACATGATTGAAAGCTCCCTGCTTAGCGATATCTTCGATCACCACTGCCTCGAAATTTCCTGCGCTTGAACCATGTTCTCTGCGCCTTTTCGAGAATAGTATTTCAATCCACGGTTTTTCGTTCTGAATTGTGCCACGGACATTATATCCGAGCTTGAGAAGCTGGTCGACAACATGAGATCCAATATATCCATTAGCACCCGTGACTAGAATAAGGCTTCCTTTAGGAAGAGCCGGAGATATTAGAGACATGTTGCTTAGATTGGAAAGGATAGTGAATGCGTCCATTCAAGAGATAATTGAGTTTTTATACGGAACAACTCCACTATAGCCGGCTGAAATCTATAAGCGAAGGTTGATCTTTCTACCGAAGAGGGTGTGATGAAATTGTCATCTATGTTCCAGTATCACGCTGGATTTATAATGTTCAGATTGGGGAAGCGATGCTAGCTTATCTGTTGTCATCAATCACCTTCACGCCACTGTATCAACCTGGCTGTAGTCAGCTGAGAATCCAATCAATCTGACTACAACCTAAGGCAATAGAATCAGAAGAGCAAATAAGAGGAGAAGGAGAAGGGGAGGATGGAAAGGGGAGAGAGGGGTGACTTTTACTTACTTCCTATTTCCATCCTCCCCTTCTCCTTCTCCTCTCATTTGCTCTTCTGGTTCTATTGCCTTGGGTTGTAGTCAGATTGATTAGATTCTCAGCGGCCTTCTATTTTGAACCTGGCATAACGGCATTCACCTGTGATATTAGGATAGCTTATAGCCTAGTGCGAGAAGCTTAATAATATAACAACAACAACAACATTTTATGGATAGCTATCAAAATCTGCCGCTTGGGACTAACAGTGTACCTCTCCACCCATCCACCTTATGGCGGCTTCTAGAGCAGTAGTAATCGTCGAGAGTTCTGCTTGGATACGGCTGCACGGTTTCCCTCTGCTGACGAACACGAATAAAGATCGCGTCTTTCTCAGATGTGCCGTCAAAGGACCCTCACCGGCTACTGTCAAATGGAAGTTGGCGCGATGGATACTAAAGCTCGCGGTACTGTACCTGTTCCGTCTTGAGCTGTCGTTACAATCGAGTCGGACGATATTGGAGATCTAGAGAGTCCTCAGCATCATGTTCGCTTCTTTCCTCATCAATACAATACATTTCCACTGATTCAACCTCCCCATTTCCTGGGTCGAGAGTTCCAGCTTCAACCAGCATCTGGTAGTTGGTGGCCGTCTAAGACACAACCTCATATATATCCTGCTCGGACAAATCACTTAGATTATGCTCAAGTTTAGATTCTTCGTACTCCCCCGGCAAAGGACACTCCCACAACATGGTTTCAGTTACACCCTATGCAATGCTTTTCCGCCAGGATGGAATAATAAGACTCATGAGACTTTACTCAGGCTGCTGGGCTGTTGGCTTCGTTCGTTACGCTGCTCTTACAAGTACTTGAAATTGTCATTGTTTTGACCTTCGTCGAGAGCTGAGGGGTTAAAAGATTCATGTACATGCTCTCCCCAGCACGAGCCTCTCGTCTTCGCTTTCAATGCTATCTTCCTCTTCAAAATTTCTCAATAAAAAGGTTTCGTAAAGATCGATCTTCGAATAAGTACTAGGCTTCTGATGAGAGCGATCAGTTAAGTTATAATCAACGGGCAAAATCTGAAGTAGTTAGTAACGTTTGCATTTATGAGCTTTTGCACTGCATCACTGAGATTTTCAGACATAAGAACGATTCCCCTTTCCGTCTGAAATGAACTATTATACAAGATACCGTCACAGTTCATGATACAAGACTCTGACGAGCTGAGGATTGTATTTACTATTATTATTGCTCTCAATCTGAAGTTGCATATTGAGAGAAGTTTGGGTTTTTTAAGTGGGAGCGGTTCGTTCGCATTTTTGACAAGAACGTGGCCTTCAATGGCGCCATCAAGAAGTATGGGTTTGGATGCAGGATCTCGCGCGTTGACAATCGCATGCGGGATTGTATAATCGAGTGCCATTCCAACTCCTGGCTCTAGGAAGCCCTCCTGAGTACGTCAGTCAGTAATTCTTCGTTTATAGATAGCCTACCTTACATCTTGTCACATCTGATACCATGCAGCTATAATTCGAGTTGCCATGTCTGTGACTCGAGATTCAGCCAAGCTGCCATTATTAACCGAGATTGTGAGATTGCCTCCCGATTCGCCCCAGTAGACCGACTCTGGCATTACAACATCATGGCCCGCTTCCGCGGATGATAGCCCGGTATCTAAATCAAGTCAGCGAGGCACAAGAAATAATTCTCCCAACTAAAGCTCTGACGTTGTGCATCCCAGTCACTAATAACAAATCCTTCAAATCCAAGCTCCGTCTCTAACAGTCCGTTCAAAGTCTTGCTGTTTTGACAGGCATACGAATTGTTGATTCAATTATATAAGCACATGATGTAGCCATCCCCGGCATGAGCCGATCTACGAACGGCCAGAGATACAATTCATGGATGGTTTTGTCGTCTACGTTTGATGAAACGGCTGAAACATTCCCACTTGGATTGCAGTTTGTTTCTTGTTCGTTCGTAACGTAATGTTTTACTGATGTGTTGACCTCTAAGATATGCTAAAAAGAGATAAACTATGTCTAATGCCAGGAACACATAACTTACGATCGTTGCTAGTCCCTTCCTAGTTTCTGCCTCCTATATCGACTCTGCCTAGCGGACCGACCACAGGTCCTGACGCCACATTAACACCCTTCATCTTGAACTCGGCACCTATGTGAAGAGCTCGCTGGTAAGCCAAATTGCGATTCAATAAAGCCCTAACATAAAGACCACTCGGCCAACTATTTACGAAATCGGTAGCTCGCAGTCCGTTTCCAGCATCGGAAAGACAGAGACCGGGCCAGCCTAGCCTTGGAACAGTTCTAGTTATACCTGAACATCCACTGTCGGGGGTATATCCAACGGTAATATTGGCTTTCTCCTTCAGGGTCATTTGAGAAACGAGAGCCACGGCTTTGGAATAAACTGCAGCCTATACACCCAGACCAGACATAGGTGCTGGGCATGAAATCAGTTGCAGATCTTCGGTGAACTAGTAGATTCTTACGTGAAGGGTATACTAGAGGAGATAGTCCATAGAAATATGTATCATCCGTAATATTCGCCTGGGCAGAGGCGCCATTCTGGGTGAAGGCGAGTGAGGAGTGCAAGAGGGGTTAGGTGCCATAACTTGACGGAGGCCATGATTGATGATCGGATGTCTTGCGGCGCTAAGAGCTGATTGGTTTTTAATACAACTCCAATAGTTGTATATCGGACAACCACCGATCCTATTCCCGCTGCATCGTGATCCTGTCCACTCCCCTGTCTTATGGCTCCAGCCAGTTTGGCTCTGACATATTTCTAGACCCCACCTGATTTTGTATGAGCGAAGTCACGTGTACGATGGTAATCTAGACATCTTACTCGAGGCTTGGAGGTTAGGGGATGATAGCGGCTATAGTATACCATCGAGATAATATTCGAGCAGAATACTAGGTAGAATATTCGGCCTCTTAGGGAATNCCTGCTTCTCCAGCCATGCCTTTACGTCTCTAATATAAGAATATATTTTATAGTCGTTCTTTGTCAGAGCAAGTGCGGCCGCGTATATCTCTTCGTCTCCGATTGTATTTGGGCCGCTGTCGCCCTGGATTGACCCAGTCAGGTTGTAGATCTTGTCGTTATAAATAACTTGTCCGCCGTCGATGTTGGTATATACCACGCGATCAAATCCCTTGAAGCACAACTTGCAATTTTCAAGGTCGTCATCATTATACTTCATGCCATAGCAAACGAGTATAGTTGCTCCTGGTTCAGCCTTAGCTGCAATGGTAACAGCGTGGTCTGAGGTAAATTGACTTGTAATGTTGTCGACAACACAGAGTTTTGGGACAGCGCTTGTATTCCGTAATCTATAGGTTTCGATACCCGACATCTTGAAGACAGATGGGCGAGAGATTTGAAAGACCCGTGATTGAGATAGAATTTTTAAGCGTCCGAATGAGGTACTGTTTGGGGTGATGCGGATGACTTGAAGTCGAGGTACTCTAAGGCAAGAAGTTCTTCTTATCTCTTACGGTACGAGATAGCGGTGGGATATTCCGCCGTTTGACCCGAGATCGGCGATCGACACCGCTCATTCCAAAGCTCCTTGCCCAATCATCGCACATACTTTCAAATCCCAGGCAACTTCAAAAACACTTGACCTTGGCTATATTGTAACTAATGTACATCTGGTAAAAGATCCATCTATTAATTCAGTTACAATTTTTGCGCATGCTAGGACTAGATTATGACATCGAAAGATGTACTATACCGAGATATATGCACTTCACTTGGTTACTCTGTGCCCAGAGGAAGCTTACGGCTGCCGAATTCCTTGCGGTAGCGTCAGTTACTTTCGCAAGGTATTTATGGCCACATATCCAAGGATCAATATTATGATCATGCCACCAGTATCGCAACCCAAGCCATTTCCAATTCTCTACTGACACTCGGAGAAGAAGGAGTCGCGCTAGAGGATTTGCTAGTCGCTGTCCACTTCTCCAGGGCCATTGCTCCATCCCTTCTTCTCATTAATGCCTTAGCCATCCACAAATAGTCTTAAGACCCTCGGGAATCTCAAAAGGGCCATTTACCTCGAGGTTTGAACAAAGGATGAGTTTTGGGATCAGCGACCGAGACTGCTCAATAACGATCCCGATATTTCGTGGTAGTTTGCTTGGTATTATATAGCTATTTGAAGCAGCTAGAAAAACTTATTGAGTCACTACGACACTTCTGTCATTGTCTCGGCCATCCACCTTTTTGATGTTACGTTCAGATTCAGGCCCAGGTTCTGACGCAGAATTCCCGTTTGAAAATAGATCTTGCCTCACCTGTAAGTATCATCGCCGAGCATTCGCCAGAACCGCATATTGCAGATTGTGGGGTGGGTGGATAAATGGAGTAGTAGCATGGAAAGCTATTCGTCGTCATTTGAGCTACTCTAGTGTCCAGTTTTGCTACCTTAGGAGTTCCGGAGCTTTTCTTTCTTGTTTGGCAGCTATAAATTTCGTCCTGAGCAGTGCTACCTGCGTAGCAGATGGACTATGGCCTGCTGGAGCCCTATATGGACGAGGTCCGTCCCTAGTGCAGAGCATAAGTTCCTAATCCGGCTGCGTCCAGAGCGACGAGCTGCTGTAGTTGGCACCGGACATCCTTACACACCTAGTCGAAAAGGAAATTTCTACAAGGCATAGTCGAAGCAGCATATTTGTGTAACCAAGATACCTCCTAATAATAATATAATATTGGATTTTGGGACTAGTAGAAGGTGCGAAGGCCCAATATAACTATCCAAACTCAACACCGGCAAGACCATGTCCAACATCAGGTACTTCAAGCAACACACACCTTTCCATACCGTCATGGCGGGGTGGGTGTTATAAAAACCTTACATAACGAGGTTGTAAAAGTTGTAGCTCTTCCTCAGCCGTTCGAGTTGGCGGCAAAGTCTCAACCTCATACGATTTAGCCAACTTACAAGCTAAGAAATCCTGCGCTGCTCCTGGTACAAACACTTCCCGTCTTGTGTCATCCAGCAATCTTCTGTCCACTCCCATGTTTTTGTCCCGATGGGGCCTTTGTATGTCATCCTTACGAAAGACAAAGATCGGGAGCCTTCGAGATTACATATCACAGAGTCCTCGCCCGCTAGATATTCCTTTAGAGATTTCAAGAAAGTCACTATAGCATCTGGTGAAATAGACTAGGCGCCTTCGATACCAGCACCCGCAAAGTAGTTTAAGAGCTGTTGTGTCTCTTGCCTAATGCTAGTACCCCATTCTACATGACTTGTGTATTGTACACCACGTTGAGGTGTACCTTCGTCATCTTGCCCATTCTCTATTGGAGAAGGAAGGGGTTACGGATCGATCATATTAGCGTGTATTTAACGGATATCTGGTAGCCGTAAGAATTATGAGGGGGTGATTTTCGAAAGTCGAAATGAATTTCCTTGTGTTAAAAATAAATTCCATCAAAAAAATAAGTGTTGAAGGTTGCCTGATCCACATTCCCGCGTGACATCCGAGCTAGCTTTTCTAGTACTGGTGTGGGGGTCAAAATAAAACTGGAGCCGATTTCGAGATTCCGAATTTGTAGTATTCGTTAGATCTGAAAATTTATATTCTTCATGTTTTCTCGCAGATCAACAGCATCATTCTATTATTATTCCACGTGAAAAGATGTCAAATTAGAGCACTGTCCTAGAAACCCATGATGAAAGCTGCTATAGTGCAGACATATTTTGAGCTATCTATAATAGAAGTATATATAAGTTATAAGTTTCTCTATACAATGTCAAGATAAATGTAGGACGCGAGACTAAGTTCTTAATTCTATATCTTCCTTATAAAACACCAAGTAAACACTTATCGGTAATATCATGATGATAGTATAGACAAGTGCTCCTATAGACAAGTGCTCCTATCGACAGACCCGCCAAATCTCCTTTTTCTATGTTAACAATCGGCCCTGATACTTAGATCTTTGAACCTACGTAAGATAGAATAGCAAGAGATATTGCAAATGGAATGTAACATAAAATTGCTAGTAAGCAGATCCCACCCTTTATTATTTTATTTATAACAAAGCGTTTTATAAATAAACAGAAGAATAATGTCGCGGTAAAAACAAAAGCAAATCCTAAGCCAAAAACGAAAGGGCCTTTAATGTTTGCAGATGTAATCTTCGCCGTAATCCTCTCTAGATATCGGAATGGCTAGAATTGGCCATTAGTAATAGTTTAAATATCCTCAGAAAATTGTGTGACAGCCTCTGGTATCATATCAGAGACATTTAACGGCAAACTAGTGCAGTCGGTATGATCGACAAATCCAACACAGAATTGACTTATACCAAGCGAAACATTCCTGGGAAGTAATGCTTCAATTGCGGTTTCAGCAGCGCTTGCAACCGCAGCGGTGGCTGTCGCAACCAAGCTTGCTCCCTCCGCAGTAGCTGTTGCAATAATGCTTGCTCCCTCGGCAGTGGCTGTCGCAATCAGGCGTCTGAAGGGACCGGGAATGCCGCGTTGCTTGAGATGTACATCGGGGATATTGAGGATATCACTTATGTTGAACTAATATTATGAGATTATTAGCTAAATAATGAGAAAAGGAGTGTATGTTCTGCACATTTAAAGTTAAAGTTGCAATACCTGCTCGTTAGGTTTTTTCTTGGACGAGTAATAGAATTACTAGTACTACACAACAGAGAGTGACAGAAGACAAGGCAACGAGGGCCCCGATTTGGAGCCCACTTTTCTTTTTTTTAAGCATTTGACGTATTTGAAATTTGATGAGTTCGAACTCGGGTACTGCATTGCAAGTGCGAACATTAAATACTAAGTAGGCACGACTTAGGTAGGGAATTCCTTAAGCACTCTTCATATAGACGTTTTTGCCATCTAAATATATCTTTTCTTAAACGCCTCCGCTTTTAGACATGATGCTGACAGATTATGTTCAACTAGCTAACTATACTCTGCTTAGCGTCAGCATAAACCGTTCACTATTTGTATTCCAACAGGATTGATGCATAGCGATAATGAATAGAATACGGGAAATAAATTGCACTGCAAACCGCTATATGGAAGATGGGGTCCGAGGTCAACTGAAAGCGGTGTAAGCCGAAACATACCATTCAATAGCGTCGAGAACCAGTTGTTTGCTGCTTACCATTGACCACTCGCTCTAAGAGTCGTCATCTGCCATCATAGACCGAGAAGTAGTCTCTCCAACTAAGGACCATTCACCATCTTCAATCATATTGCTAGTGTTTCCTCTAGATGTGAATAAAATTATATCTAATAATGTACCCTGTCGAGACTGGGGAGGAGCTTGTGTCGAGCCTGACACGCAGCTCCCGCTCTTAAGGTGACAGATCATTGTAGATGGTTTAGCGAACCTCTTTTTGCATTTGGCGCTTGCTAGACAGATTATGGGTCTGCTTATATTGCTCTTTGTCCTCGGACTAACCGTGATGGCCTTTCGCTCACCACCAATTAGTTTTTGGCTTCCTGTTTGACCAACCTGTGGCACATTGGCTCGGGGCTGGTGTGCCTTATGGTTTGTGAAGTGGCTCTATAGTCCTTGCGAAGCTTTGAACATCCGATCACAATCACAGCAATGAATGTTGAGAGCATTTTGACCATGGTACTGCCTTCCACAATTGCAGCATTGGTAGACATCCGCATGCTCCACTGTCCGCACATGTTGTAGTTGAATTAAGCTTGTCGAGAAACAAAGATTACATTCTTTGCAATAACTATGGCCAACTTCCCTCTAGTGGCTCTCGAGTTGCTTTTGTCCAAGGAATCTCTTATTACAAGAACTACACATCGGATACTCCCTCCTTTTATGAGCTTTCAACTTCTTCCTCGTTTCAAAAAAGATATCGCATATGGGGCAGGAAGGCCGCTCTAATGTGAAGGTTCCTATGTCGCCTCTACTGATTACTGAAACTGAACGGTGAAAGGACAGTACTCATAAGTTCGGAGGAAGTCGCTAAATACCTCCAGTTCTAAGAGGAATGATGGTTTCAATTTAGCTGCTAGGGGTTGGACATAGTGATATAGGATTGCTGTCTAGCAGTGATTACGAGGTTATCACCCGTCGCTAGCTGACGAATGCGTCCCAAAAGTCGCTGACTATATCACGTCTCATGAGATATGATATATGACACTTAACTAGTGTATCCATGAAGATACTATAATGGTCTCAAGTCCTTAGAAAGCACTAGGTTGACCCGGTTACACTTCCCAGTATAGTGGAACTCGGTTTAGGAAAGATCTTCCACTATAATAGGGCAAACGGAAGCAGTAATGAAGCAGGAGGTGATACTGGTACGGAACAATTTTCTATGCCCAACCAAATTGGAAGAAGCAGGGGGATTCTGTGAAATTATTACAAGGTCTTGATTAACCTTTCTTGTTTGTCGTACAGTTGCTACTCACAGGGCATGGTGACAGTTTTGGCCGAAACATAACATAAGATTAAATAGGCAGGGTCCAATACTATTACGATGTACGTGATGAAAAGGGCTACTTAGCGATGCTCGGCGATGTTTAGCAAATCCTTAATGGGTATAAAGTATAAATTTTACATGTATAAACCAAAGGAACATGCTAGAAGCTATCTTCCTAAAATGTCAGCTTATAATGGTCCGTCACCGCCATGTGCAAGTCTTAAAGTATGTCATCAACGATATAAGCATAAGACAGCTACAGATAGAGTCTGTTATTAGCTAGAGCTAGGAATGCAAAATCAAAGCTTAGCTTTCGCTAGAATTCCGTTCGAATAAACATAATTATATAGCTATTTCCTGCCTGACTCTAAAATCAAGTATTTCAAGATTGGCGTGTTTTGAACTCCTAAATCCCCAACTACTCAAGTCCTTCACTACCAATACCGAAAAATATAAGTAGTCCTTTGTCATGGCCGATATATCTGGCTCTTTTCTTACGAGTTGCTGCTGCCCCAAGCAATATCAGTGCTTCTCGCATCCCACATTATAGTAGAAAGTCTATCTCGACTGAGCTATTCGGTTTACCAATAGGCCATGTTGATGTCATTGGACGATCAAATGATATTATGGAAAAAAGGGAGAGATTCCTATATAGGCCGTCAATATATGGAAATGTCTCGTATTGGCCGACGGGATTCTTGGGAAACGCAACAACTAAGAGCGATCTTACTAGATTTATAGTAGACTCGTAGTATAGCCAAGCAACGGCAAACCTAGACGAGACCGTGGCAGGAGTCCTCATAGCAGTATATAAGATCTAGAAAATGTGCGTGCAAACTATATTGATCAATAGTAGGCTAAAGATATCAAACAGCTTTCTGATTACCAAATTTTATATCAGAACCAATAGAAAAACAGTATACCTTCCGGAATTGATCAAGGAATCCTCACAAATTACACTAATGACTTGATGTTCTCGATAGAGAGGCTTTCAGTCAACCTATATTCGATCAAACGATTACAGCCATCAATAGACACAGTTCCATTTCAGATCGAAGAAACGATTGCCTATAAAGTCGCTAATACAACGGTCTAATCACTCTTTAAGTTAGGAAACCTCTTTTATATGGATTGTCGCTATCAGTCAACCTTATAAAGGACTGACAGATATATAGCGGCTTATAGCGCATATTTCTATATTCACCCTACGAAAGGAGAATTCCTTCCTTTAGCTATTCGCACAAACATAGGAATTGACTTAGTTTATATACCTACACACTTAGTTAATGATTAGCTACTAGTAAAAATGATGTTTAATCTAAATGATTTATAGTATTCATAATAGTATCATCTTTCTAGTACCTATAACGTTATCGAAATCGTATATAAAGCGGCCTATAAGACACTAAGTAGGGAGTATCCTATAGTGGCTCTTCTAGACAGACGTACGCTCTTCCCTATTCAAATCTTAACTGTTTGATCTTTTATATTTAACTTGTCTAGTAACTCCTAAGCTATTTGCCTATCGTTAAGTGGCACTCGAAGTGTTGATAAGGTTAGGAGGTTATATTAACCGGTTATTTGCTTTTAGTAGAAGTGCCGCTACACAGACTACTTTAGACCTTTATAACACAGGGATTTCTAGTGCCTTTCAAGCAAACTACTTTTACGAAAATCTCGTAAGTCGTGGTCTTATTAACATAACGTATAGTTCTTAAATTAAAAATTTCCTATTCTTCGAAGACGTATCAGTTATCTATACTACTATACAGGCATTTATAACAACTTTTATACACTCTTACTATACATATCCTATCATGTTTGTGTAGGATGAAGAGCTATAAGCTTGGATACTAGAATCTGTGCCTACAAATATTATAGATTTTCTAAAATCAACTAACCGAAGAACGCTCATCGATATTCTTACTCATATCGCCTTAGGTAGCGCGGTACACTAAACTCTTAATACAAATGACATTTCAGAGGCATCAGGCTCGCTACCGTTCTACCTATTCGCGCTATACCAACCAATTCTAATAGCCAAGGGCGTTAAAGATGTTATCCCTTTCTTGCCTAATTTAACCCAGTTAATTGGTCAGATCGCCTTGACTGCCCTCTTTACACGCCCCGAATATGTCAATTGCAACCGATCTTTGACGCAAATGTTTAATGATAGAATAATACTAGTACGGATAAACAAGAAGACAGTAGAGGCAGCTCGGTTATTTCAGGTGGAGATAAAGAACTTTAGCAAGCTAGTTACTTCCAGGGCCTTTGATGCCCAAGGATTATGCCAGGGAATGCCATTTATTTGGAAAGTCCTTGATCCTGAGAGATCTCTATATTATCTCACTGTTTGATCTTAGATATCCAGTACTTTTAAATCTTATTATAAAATGATATTCTAGCAAGGAAGATGTGTTTAGTGAGTTTGGTTATATGGTCAATTTTAGCAAGCACCGAAGGATGATTCTGATCGCGTCTAAGGATTCCAGGTGTCTAAAGCCTACTGGATGATAGGTGATTGGGTATAGCATGTGATTATAGTTGATTTCAGTACTTTACGAACTATTTACTAACATTTCCTGTATTTAGCTTGCACTGGGACTGTTGGACTACCACTACCACTCGTCTATAATGCCGCACCTCGCCGTGCCACCACTGGTGCGATCTTCGCCCCCGCCCCCTGCCACCATTTTTCGTGCGCTGCTGGAGGCGGCAATGGCATGAATAGAAAGCGCGGCTCCAATTGGAGCTTGTAGCAACTGCGGCGGCTGTGGAGCAGTAGATTTGGTGTTGGCCACTCGGCCCTCCGAAAACACAAAACCCACGAAATACACGGATGGGGGAGAGAAATGTATACTAAGCTACCGTCTATTGATTCTTCTCGAGCTGCGGGGCCAATCGATATCAAAGCTCTCGGGCGCGGTCATGGAGGCCAGCACTGCAGTTGTCCGGCCATTACCCGCCGACGTATTTAATATATTTCCATTCCTTGCTTTTTCGTTCACATCGATTAGGCAAGATTTCTACAATAGAAGTGTACTTTTCTTTTCAGATACAGCCTCTGGTTGATATGACTATATAAGATGTCGTATATCCTCTTGATATGTTTATCACTACTAACTTACACCTGGCTTCAGGTTATTCTAAGCAACTTCTGAGCATTTCGGAATGCAATGTTCTCCCAATCTTGATCATTAACCAAACCTAAAGACTTGAGAGCTACTATAAAAGCCGTACCCAACTCATTTCCAGACTAAGGATAGTCGACTGAGTACTAAAACCTGATTAACTTAAATCTCTTCTCATTACAAGTTCTTCAGAAGAGCTTACTATGATTCTATCTATAGCGGTAGTCCGCAGTAGCGTAGTGAATAGATCTAAGCTAAAGAACCCACTTGTCGTTACCCAGATGTTATTAGCATAAGCCTCTGGGATAGTAACTCCTGTGCTTTTAACCCACCCCAGAGTTAAATCAGCCCTCGCAATCATATATAGGAGCATTTCTCCTATGTGGCCAAGAATGATTTTGAGATTTAGATGCTTGTCAAATATTCCTGCTAACCAGAGTCGGAGAAATTATATGCCGGCATCGCTATGCCAACCCCAGCCGGCTGTAGCCAAAACTGACGCAGTATCTAAGGTGAAGCTATTCTGGTATAGTGTATAGAGACCTCCTAATGCATTAACCTCTGAGATTGGTAGATATGTCGGGTGAAGGTAAATAGGAACGTCAAGCTTTTCAAGAGCAGACTAAAGAACTTCGTATTCAGGACCGTCATAGAAGGTGTTGTTAAGAAGATGATCGTCAACGAGAGCACTAACAAACTTCAACTACGAGACGCATCGTTCGAGCTCCTGTGCAGCGAGCTGAGGATATGCTATAGGGAGAAAACAGAAGCCACGGAATCGATCGGGATATAGCCGGATCGCTATAGCAAGATTATTATTTGCCTCTTGTGCGATTTCGGGATTATCGAGAGCTTATGGATTGGGGCCATTCGAGACAACCTATAAGATCCCTTTGTCTTAGCTGGGCCTAAGAGGAGAAAGATTGCTCAATATTGTGCTTTCAATATCTTCTACTACGAATCAGGATGACATAAAATACCTAGATACGAATACAATTGGCATTCATGCTATCAATTCTACTTCCATCGATGTTCTCTAGCAATGTAATAATCGAGTCACCTTCCGCATCGATGAGCAGCTCGTAGACCGGGTTGGTTTCATATAGCCTGATAGATTTTGGAACATAGTGCTCTTCTAAAGTGATAAAGCTAAGTAAAGTGGTCTCTGTGACAAGAGTAGGTGGATTGTTCGGATTTGATAAAGGCAGAGTCTTTGAATGTGCAAAGGCAACTGCCATGAAGAAGCTGGCAATGAATGTAGCAGCGCCCATTCTTATTCTTTTACTGACAGATGAAGTCCTCAGCGTATAAAAGTTATAATCTTAGGATTGTTACTAGTTCGATCGGTTTGGTGGATGATGACAAAAAGAACTGGAGCAACTCACAACTTTATTACTGCAGATATTTGCGTCTTGTTATCAATAATAACGCGAAGTGTGACATGATTTCAGTTTACTGCAGCAACGGCTAACTAACCTACACTAAATGTGTATGGTACTGTAAGGGGTTAATCCTAAAACGTGAGTGCATCTTATATTGATTGGAAGAGCACGATCATTTGAGACCCGGCCCTTGATATTCTAAGACTAAATTTACATATTTTACTCTATCGGGTTGTCAATAAAGGACTGAAATGTTGTATTGGCTGACTTGCCGCGGTGACAGAAACGCATAACGGGGCATTCCTCAGCTCCGTTTGGGACCCCCTATGATAATTGTTCTTGGTGAGTTGCTGACTGATCTCTCTCGAACAATTGGGAAGAAGAGGGCTGGTGTAGCTCTGGAAGATCAATGATGTCCTTGCTGGTCAGCAGATTTACATTACCCATGACCGACACAGAGTTCATCAACGTCGAAGTGGGATTTGGGCACCCCGTCAGTTACGTGGTCTGGATCAACTAAACTTTAAATCCAATCCCAGATGGCTCAAAAGAAGTTCCCTCCGGAATAATTTCTGTGTCAAAGATTTCAAACCGCAGTTTTCCAATTATGAATACCAGCCCTCTCGTTGCCTCTGTGCACAGCGGCTGTTCTTGGCTAGACGAGCACATCGAGTCATGTGTTAAAAAGTACTCTCCAGATGTTGTTTTCGTAAAAGACTTAGAATGTTTTGTTGATAACGAAGCTGCTCTTTACCAAATTTGTGATAGACAACGTTGTAACACAAACGGATTTATCGTTCCATTAAAGAATCCCAACTTCTCGTTAATTAACGTATATCCCAACGACGATGCGTTAACAAGGAAAAATTGCTTGTCCAGGATAATCGAGTATTAGGTAGCTAAGCGGCCGGAATCTATATTGAAAAGCCACGTCCCGATTACTGTTCAGCTCGATTTAGACTATGCAGAGTATATTGATTACTCACTTGCCGAGGCAGACTCCTTTGAACTATGTCAGTCAATAGAGGCTAATGGTAATAAAGAGCCTTCTACACGAGATTGGTGGATCCTTAAACCTGCTATGACCGATTACGGATATGGAATCCGGATATTCAGTACCATGACAGATTTAGTAGGATGTCTTGAGTCACTTGAGTCGGAGGGGCGAAAGTCTCCGTCTATTGCCGAAGATCGAATTCCTTCCTTACTACTACAAGAATTTGTTGCGCAAAGGTATTTGACTTCTATACTATTACTAAACGGGAAAAAGTTCCATGTTCGAGCTTACGTCTTGGCTATCGGTCGGGTTCAAGTCTTTGTCTATCGAGAATTGCTTGCACTTATAACGTCAGAAGTATACCGCCAACCGTGGGATAACACTACCTTAAGATCGTCACTGACCAACTCTTCTTTACAACCGGAAGATATACAAAGTAGTTCTGCTCGAAACTTTTGGTCATCCATCCTAGATGATATTTTGCCCGGAGATTAGAAGGAGGCGGTTTTTCAACAAATCTGTCAGACTTCTGCGGAGGTCTTCCGAGCAGCCTCGCAAACGGCGACTGAGGGGCTTGTCTTTTTACCAGGCTGCTTTGAACTATTTGCCCTAGACTTTCTCATTGACATTAAAGGGTCGGTATAGTTGCTTGAAGTGAATGGCGGACCAGCCATCCCCAAAGAAGGGGAAGCAGGGTTATTAGCACTTGGGTTGTTTGAATCAATCACTAGTATTACTATGCGGAAACTTACACAGGTAAAGGAAAAGCCTTCAGCAGAGCAGCGAATGATTGAAGTGCTAAACTCTGAACTCAAGCGAAGTAGTATTAGGGAAATTGTGTACTAAGGTGCACTAAAAAGAAAAAAGACATGGCTAAACATTTATCATTTAAATTTTAAAAGATCAATAGCGAAGCAGATTCTTTAGGGTGTCGTGAACAGGATCCAAGCTTTACTATTGTTCCCTTTGGAAGCATGTACATACGCTGTGTGAGTAAGTGCTAGGGCTACAGTCTAGCTCCATCAGTTTCTTATACAAAGTTAATCAGCAATGCCAAGACAGTGTATCAATATATTTTCTATAGGAAGCAATCTCCATTAGCTGCTGATAGACGGAAACTAAGGTTAAGGCTGGTGCCAATTAGAATCGCGGTACAGATCGTTCTTTAGAAGAGTTTTTATGCCACGTCTGCGCCGCGCAAGCAGGCCTGCGGGGCGAACTGGGCTGCTGCCCTCAACCGAAACCCCTCTAAAATCACCGCCACCTGAGACTCATTCGTCCATTTAATCTCAATTCTCTTTCCATCCCTCACGACTTCTCCTTTTCTACATTCCTCCTCTGTAACCCAATGAAACGCTTGATGCTCCTCTTCATCCAAAATGACTTCCACCCCCTCAATCTCCACTTCAAAGCTAAACTTACACCATACAGTTCCCTCTTCCACCCACTCATAACTCTCCCCCACCTGCCTTAGCACCTCAGTCGCTATCAAACCACTTTCTTCCCACAATTCCCTGACAGCGCCGGCAAGAATCGATTCATCGGGGTCGCAGGACCCGCCTGGGATTTCCCAGAGATTAGGCACGTAATCTGTAGCAGAGCGTTGGACGATGAGTACATGGGTTGAGTTAGAAGGAGAGAAGACCAGCGTGGCAGCGACTATGTGATGTTTTGAGGGGTGAGAGTTTAAGTAGTCTTTGACTTGAACATTGAAGGGGAAGAGGGTAGGGGAGGCGGTGAAGGATAAGAGTGCTCCTGGTGGGGGTTTTGGTGCCATAGTAATTCGTTTGGAAGTAGTAGAAGTGGAATGGCTCAACTTTGTGAATGTTTGATCGGTGCCAAACATCCGAGCTCGTGATCCGGTGGGGCTCTCCGCCTCAAGGTGGGGCGGAGAGCCTTGACTAGACAGGGGTGCTTATCCATTCTCGACCCCGTTTATTATATTATAAAAGCCTGGGGGACCTAATGCCTTTCCGAATTCAGAATTTCTTGGTTGATTAGACGTCTTCGTCCAAACAAAAATAGGCAGCCGGAAAGATGCTTAGTTAAAGGGGTGTTTGGAACATCTTAGAACGCATGCAGTCAATTGCTATTACTGTCAACGACCGGAACTCACTTAATGCTTTTATTGTCCTATCGCTCAACTAAACTCGATCGTCTTGTAACATCCGGGCATACTCTAGTAAAATCCTTAACAGCGCCGCACTCAGATCTATTGGCCGGAGAATCCGTCTAGCCCAGTCGCGACTTTCCTTTGCAATTCTACTAGCAATCTTTTGCCCTTCTGGGTCCTTTAATAAATATCTCGCGGTCTCAGGAAGTTCTTCCATCCCTAGACTAATAGGCACATAATGCACCCAAGGGATCAGTCTGTCCTCATGCCACTCCCTGAAAAGATTTTGCATAAAAACCAGGCAGTTTGACTTGAGAAATCGATAGTATCGACCGCTAAAGCTGTTCCCATCCAGATTGTACAGAACTTTATATTTGTATGAGTCCTTAAGTGTATCCTTGGGGGATTCTTGGAAGTATTCTCTCTGCTCGGAACAGGCTTTTCCATCACATTGAAAAAAATTCGAAAAGTTGACTTTGAATAGGCCGCCCATCTGACCGATAGAACTTTGGTATGTCATTCATTGTCTTCCGAGTTCAGTTTGATTCATGAGTTGGACCATTTGCGTAGGCGAGTTGGTGAAGTTCACAAATCGTTGCCGGTGTCCATGTCGCCACGACCCATCATGCCATTGTCCTCCAGTTCCGCTGCCCCGCCAGTAGACATTGTCCCTCTTTTCTTCCCATGAAGAATCCCATGACTCGTTGTATTCGGCAATGTCGCCTTGGAAGTAGTACGAGCTTGGAATCAGGATATCTTGGAAGCACGAGAGTTTTGCCGTAGAAGCAATGGGTACTCTTTGATGGGTAAACACGAAAGTACCTGGTGAAGATAAGAGCCCATGCTGATTGGCTATCCAAGCTGGATATTGGCAGATATCTCGTGCCTCAGTGATATTGGAAATGAAAGGGATGTCTGTATTGCTTTGATGTCTAGGATAAGATGGAGATCGTGCTGAAGAGTCAGGAGGGCACGACAACGCAATAGTCTCAAAGGTGTTTTGGTGGCCTAAGTCCGTGAATGAAAATGGTGTGGTTTCGTTAGCCAAAGCAGAAAGGTCTTGGAGATCTGAAGATTTTGAGGGTTGTGGTGGATTTAGCAAATCATGAGGAACAACAACTCTCGACTCGTCCAGGTCATTCAGAAGCATTCTCATGTCAGGAAGGAACTCCAGAACCGGTTTTAGAAGTTGGACAAGCTGTTCGTGTTGAAAATTACTATTATACACCGTCGCTTCATGGTCTTTAATCTCCAAGACTCCTAAGCGAGTAGAACTGGGTGCCATAGATGCGGCTACGTCGATATAATCTCTCAATACCTTCGGTGTGACGTGCCAATATGGGTCTGGGGAATGAGTCATAAAGTCGTATTCATCCACGAGCGTAATGTTATTCGCATTCATAAAATGGTACCATTTATCGAAACCTGGGGGAGGCTGACGCCCGTATCTCTGCTCGTATTGGGAGATTGCACTGGCCAAGGAACGAGACTGGCGATTCTGCATTGTCGCAAACTTTACCTGTGCCTCTTCTGCTAAGCGGTAAATAAGATGGTGTTGAAGACTGTGTTGTACACTATGGAAATGCAGACTGGGATATTCATAGAGCAGGAATATGCGAAAGGGAAATGCCACGAATGCCAGGATAATAAGTCTTGCTATACGATTACGTGAAGCGACGATGGTAATCAGATAGAGTGTAGTTACTGCTGCTAGGACGACTAGAAAGCTTCGACGTCCATAAGTGTGAAGATTGATTGCATTCGTGCATACTGCAAATGTTGTTGCTAGGGGAATAACCACGAGCTTGGACCCAGATGCCTTTGTGGTGTTTAGGTGAGTGTCATCTACAAGTAGCATGGATTTGCAACTCACCAGATATAATACCGCCATCTATCGGATTGCTTTTAAAATTATTGCTACGCCAACATTTATCAATGATGGTATGCCCTGCCACCAGAGAAGAGCAATTGGGCCAGTGATGGCTATAATACGCGGCCCAATGTATGTAGCTGTTCGCAATATTCGATGTATAAAGATCGGAGCTGCTGATTCCGACTCTGAAACTCCACGATGGAGTACAGAATACAGCCCGACTTGAGAGAACAGCCAGCAGAATTGAAGATTGAAATTGTGGAAGAGCTGGTCGTCCGCCAGAATAAGGACAGCAGTGGCTGCTAGGAGACCAAGCCATAGAGTAGTTCTTTTGTTGATATTGTACCAAATAGATTGATGCTCTTCGACTTTTGGGAGTGGCGTATTAGAGACTCTGATGCGTTGTATTATAAACACGATGAAACTTAGTAGCGGTGCCTATATATCTAATTAGTGCCGAAGATAATATACATGATTTAAGATGACACGTTTACTAGAAACAGAGATTTTCTAAAGAAAATAATGTAATCATAGTCAAGGAAACAGTATCAGGGTAAAGGGGTACTCACCACGAACCAATTAACTACATTAATTGAGTTACTTAAACATAGCAATGTAGCACACAACGCGAAAGCATCAAGGTTTGAGGAATTTAGGGCTTTTGACTGTGAATGTTCCTCCTTCGAGAAGAAGTAGAAGTATATAGCTCCGCATACAAGAATCAAGACCCAGCAGAAAATTTCTGATAGGATCTCCTGCTGGGGAGGAAGTACGTTCCGCAGGTACAGTGTCGAAACCAATACCAGCACCGTCGCGATAGATGCATAGCCAAGATTATCTGACGTGCCTGGAGCACCGTACGGTAACATCAACTCTTTAAATCACGAAAATTATATTTTGGAAGATTTAGTAGGAAAAGAGACCTAAGTCATTAAGGATCGGATGGAGATGAGATGAATGTATAGATAACCTCATTCTAAGCTGCCTTTGTATGGAGTATACAAATCTGATTGGAAGGACACACGCCGGGGGATTTACCTCCTTGACATATGATGCTCATAATGCAGCAAGATATTGGCTCCGAATCATGAATGTATGAAATGCAATATGAGGGTCCAACATGTGATACTTCACGATACGATCATATCAGGTCATCATTGACGCCCAGATGAGAACTTTGGTTGGCGTTTTCTGGGATTCCTGGTGTCGGGCAAGACGCTGACTTCTTTGAGTTTTTGCACCCTGATAAGTGTCAACAAAGAGGAATGCTAGCCAGCTGCAAACAGTGCGAATATGCATGTCCTCTGCTCTTTACCAAAAGTATATGCCAGCATTATTCAGAGATCCCGAACTCGCTGGACCTGCGTGCTAGTGAGTTTTGCATCATCCGTTGTGAGACGTTGCAGTATTATGACGACTTAATGGAATATTGGTCACAACATCAATTTATCGCCATCAGGCACGCAATTTAAGACGGTGCCAATATCGAACACAAATATAATGATATTCGATCTATATTTGCCGATAGCCATCCCGATAGACTTTGTGCACAAGACTGCCATCATTCGTAGTAGAATATAGAAGTGCTCCTGCCTCAACATTGAATGTATCATGGGTGATACTCCACTCTAAATAGACAAGAGGTTTTGTCTCTCTTCTTAAAAGCTCAGTGACATATCTTAGAAGCTCATACACGCAAGCGTTTGTCGTTATTTCCGACTTAGCCCGATGTTTATAGCTTGATTGATCACTTTGATCAGATGGAATGTAACTCTCAGAAGAACGGTCTTGGCGCATTTTCTTAGTCGGAGGTTAAATAGGGGAAGAAGGGAGCGAAGACAGCGAAGGAGGCTGCGGTGGTGAGGATGAGAGGATTGGGCCAGCTGAACTCGCAAAATGCTATATTCTCAACTCTCTCCGAGGATCAGCGCTAAGAGGAGTTTTAAGAACTTGTGCCAGGAAGGTGAAGAAAGATGCAAATTTGCCAGCGCGTTCGCTTAGCTGCTGATAGGTCTAACTACGCCAATTTTGATCGGAACCGGATTGTATGTCCTCCGATTCTTCTATCTATGCTATAGCGTCACCGATGTAGGGTTCGAGCAGCAGCGGAATTCTCCTCTTCGGAGGCTTTCGAATTATCTAGAATGTCGCTCATTCTTACAAAGTTCGGTACCTTTGACTCCTTCCTCCAGGTGGAGTCAACCGTTTCCGACCTCAAAGCTTGCACATACCTTCAATTCGTTATTTCAGAGGCTTTGCGGCTCCAACCTGCAATTCCCATCAATTCTAGGACTGCCTTGTGCAGCACCACACTCCCACGAGGCGGTGGTGCTGATGGCCAGTCACCTATATACCTCCGCAAAGGGCAGGAGGTCACGTATTTTGTTTACGCGCTACATCGGGATCCCACCATTTGGAGCGAGGATGCAGAGAAGTTCCGGCCTGAGAGGTGGGAGGGTCGCACAAAGGGATGGGAGTACTTGCCGTTTAACGGGGCCCGCGGATATGTCTTGGTAAACAGCTCGCGTTGATGCAGCTTTCATATACTATCATGAGGATAGTTCAACGCTACGAAGTTCTCGAGAACATGGATGAAGTGAAGCAACCGGTAGTGAAGGTAACGTTGACTTGTTCTAGCGGGACAGGTGTGAAGGTTAGACTGCGGACTTCCTAACCCTGGTAAAGTAATTTAGCTTTACTAAACTATTATGAATGGGTGGGAGCGTCGAGCGGTTGTGATCCTCGCATACTGCCAGAGGTCCAGCTGCGCATAAGCTACGCCAGCGAGATTTATCTGCCTCTTCGCTTCTCTCTTGTCTACCAACTTGAACCCTATGTTTCTTTACAGCCAAAGCCAATGCTCTGAGCAATTTGTGAATAGCTCTAAGTTACCAGAACCTCGCCCTGGGTACCGTTTCTAGATGTATATGAGTATGTTGTGACTATTCTATCTTGTACGTCGCGTGAATTTAGAATCTACAACCTAAGCTTTTGGGAAAGGAGACAGTAGAGAGCTTGATCTTGCTATTGTCTAATTAGTGTGAAAACATGTTTTCAACATTATCTTGTTGTTACTGCTAATGCCTAAGCCATCCGTAACGCGATTTCAGTATCGAACTGGGGGTTGGAGGGAGTATGTTATCATTGTTCAACTTGCCACGGTGGCCTTGAGCTCCTAGTTCCCTCTCACCTGTGCCCCATCTCTCTGTCCATTAGCACTTTCTTCATCCTGTAAACTAAGTTACGCTTCAAATCTGTACGCTCTTATGTCAGTCTAAGGTCTACACGTTACTTCCATTATCCCCGTTGTGGAAAAGGTGTTCGATCAGCAGCGTATAAGTGTCTCGGTACAGGAAGGTGATAACCAGAAATGTACGAGAAGGGAGGTGAGGCGGGAGTAGGAGTGGAAATGAGGTGAGGACAGTGACGCGTGTTGAGTCGTATCCTCTCTGGTTGTTCTAGACGAGGTGGCGCACTAGGTAGAATGATGTGGAGAGGCATGTCACCTTGTGGTTGAGGAGAGCGAACGATGAAGTTAGTCGAGGTATGCAAAAGAATTGTCAACGAAGTCAACCCGCATATCTGCAGCTCAACCACCTCTACTTATGGATTGGTTTCGACTGGCAAATATCTGATACGCAGGTTCGACCCCCATGACAGGATAATTTGCTTCCACCTTATTTTCAATAGCAGAAACCATGTGAAATGCCCATGAACTTCCCATCTTATGGCACAAAGTTCGATGGGCTTCATATTTGTATTTGGGTGACCATGATCCGTGAGGCTGTACCACGTCCTCTTGGGACATTAAAAATCATTTTAACTTCATGGTTTCTATAGAGTATTCTACCGCCTCAAATTGCAGCTTTTAGTAATGTAGTAGATTGTGCTGCTATTGATATGCCTAACGCCTAGCAGCTCAGCAACCGGGATCTCTACAGAAATCTCTCGCCCAAACCCGTTTTTGTCATCCGCTAGCATGGCAAGGTCATCATATTTTGATGTTCAGAGAAACAATTCCATTTAAACTCTAAACATCATGGTCCGCAATGTTAAGGCGTCATGATAAGATCAGCCACATCGTCAATGTTTGACAATTACTTACATGCTGACTAGTCTTTGATCACTGCCATAAGCCACAAGCATCACAGCACAATAACATCCTCAAATTTCTGAGCTTCAGCGGGCCAACAGTCAATATCCAGTTTCACAATGCTAACCAGAAACTTGAGCTGTATTGTTTTTAGCTTTATATTCAGCTCCAGATTTGCACTTGCTGGAAGCTGTTACAAGTACAAAAAAACTAGGTTATACCTAGACGCAGTTGTCCCAATCGATAATGTATCAACTGCTCAATGTTGGGAGCTAGATGTAGAACCCTCTGTCCATTTCATCCGTTAAATATGTTCTAAAGACTCTACTAACATAAAACTTTCTCATATCTAGCCATATATCGTTTCTGATACTCTCGGGATTGTTGGAACGGCATCACTTAATCTCGGGAACGTGAGCAATGTACAATTGAATTATTTCCCATCTGCCATGCACTCTCCTAAGCATAACGCCCCTGCCTACCAGTATGTGATAAGTTATTATCGTATTCTGAAACTATGTTTAACAAGCTCATAGGATTGTTGTTGTCCTTCAAGGCCGCGAAACTATGACAATGGATAGCAATGAAACTATCTTTGCTGAAACTGGCTCCATGTTCATTGGGGCCGATCCTGTAGGAACTAGTTCTGGCCATGCTAGTGATTGGTCACCGGTAGGTCTACTGTAAAGCAGTTCAATAAAAGCGTATCAGACTGATTCCTTCACTTAGAATACTGCCATTCTTTCCATCCCATTCTCTAACGGCCAGGTCCCCAAACATAATGTGGTTTCAAGAGATATGTGTCCTAGCAACAGGCAATATGAGCATATCCATGCGGCTTAGCAGGATGGCGGATGGCGGAAAGGGTGACGCGATGATGAGCTCCATAGAAATCTAGCGCGAAGCCACCTTTCAATGATGATAGCACAGGTCTCCTTAGTAAATCCATACGGGTATTTTGGCTTGAGATGGGATTCGCTCTCACTGGGTACCTTGGCGTACTGCAGCGTAGCTAGTGTAACCCTGGAGGGCAAATCAAGAGAAAGATCCGTAACCTGATCACCCTAAGTCCGCGAAGAATTACACCAGCTGCTGAAGTCACCCCTCAGAGCATTATAGGCAATACCGAAATTTCTCGAACTTGAAAAGCAGCCATTGAAAGATCCTTAGAAGAACAAGTATAGATAACGTCTGGAACGAAAGACACGGACTGGGGCATGGTTCGAAAGACAGCTCCCCACTGACCGAATGCTTGAATTTCTGAAAGAGTAGATAGTTGCATAATGGAAGTTCAAATGATCCGGATTTGACTGAAGATGGATAGAACTTTGAGATGCTACCACTCACGTTATAAAGATTCTTTGCTGTGGTTAAAACTCCCTTACCATCCCGGAGAGTAGAAGCCTGCCGCATTTGATCACAAAGTGAATTGTTCTCAAATTCCAGGAATAAAGCTTGGTCGCATAATATATGTTACGCTTAAAAATATCTCAATGGATTTATATGCCGGCATTGACCATCAGCCCATTGGCCCGAGACTCTGCAACTTCAGGTTGAGAGCAACAATGATAGTAAACACAATCCTCAGCTCGTCAGAGTCCTGCATCTTAAACATGCCATATTCTTCGACTTTTGGAAACGCCATTTGTTCTAATTGAGAGCCATCATGTAGATATTGCTCGTATTCCTTTGGAAAGTTACCAAGCACTAATGAGAAAAGGTTTTGGGCGCCAGACACTAGCGGTACACTATTTTCATCAGCAAGGACTGATTATCGCCATAGGAAACTCACACTAAATCATGCTGAAGTTCCTCTTCAGCACGTATATGCTGAGAAAACATAGCAACTAGGTGTGCAGCTTCTTGAGCTTTGACAGTACGAGGTTTTTCTAAGGTGTTATGCCAAGACTTGGCCTTCGTACATAGAATGCGTCAGCATTGGAGTCGGAGGGATATCAGCAGTAAGCTTACCTCGATGGAGCAATATGAGTAATTAGAAGCACGTTGCCAACAACCCATGCGATGAGCTTTATGTACGAAATTGCCATCGTTTGTAGTACAGTATTCGTGCGATCCTGCATGAACTGTGACAGTATCTTGCGTAATAGTCCACTCCAGGCGGAAAGGAGAATCGTTCTTGTTTCTAGAAATCTCAGTGACGCAGCGCAAAAGCTCATAAATGCAAGCGTTCGTGGTTGCTTCAGATTTTGCCCGCTGATCATGACTTGACTGGTCGCTCTCATCAGAAGGCCAGTAGCTACTCGAAGATCGATCTTTGCGGAACCTTTTATTAGGAAATTCAGGAGGGGAAGATGGCATTGAAGGCGAGGATGAGAGACCCGTGCTGGGGAGAGCATGTGCGTGAATCTCTTGACCTCTCAGCTCTCGACGAGGGTCAGAAACAATAGCAGTCTCAAGTACTTGTGAGAGCAGCGTAACGAACGAGGCCAACGGCCCAGCAGCCTGAGTAAGGTCCTCATGAGTCTTGTTACGCCAATCCTGGCGGAAAAGCTGGAGGACTGACTGCATAGGTACGCTTTCTCGTACCCGAGCTGATGCTTCCACGAAGTGTGACTGAAGCCATGTTGGGGGAGTTTCCTTTGCCAGGGGACTACGAAGAATCTGGAACGTGCCTAGCTCGCGGACGTCCCAGGAACTTCCGGCGGGTATGCGATCGATTCTACGGGATAGAGAGTCGTCTGGCCATGATGGAAAGATTGAGTTGAATTCATCCAAAAAGACCGGGGTAGACATGATGAGATATCCGTATTTCTGGAGTGGCTCGAGAGGATAGCCGAGGTTCAATAATGGGAGGAAGTCAAGATACCACCAGTACAAATGCGAAGAGTATGCTTAGTCATAACACGTGACATGCTTACCTGAAGCGGTTCGCGTTATTCGAAATGTTGGGTTTTTCATCAATCAACCTCGATACAAAGAACGATTTTTGACAGCACATCCGGATTACCATCTACATCCCTTCAATCAGCCATGCGCAGCGGGCGCACGGCTCAGAATGTCATGGCAGTCCTCTGTTCGCAGTCTTCTTCGCGATCTGAAGCGCTCGAAAACCTCCACCCCAAGCGAACTGCAATTAGAACAACTGCATGTTGAGGCCTACGAAAGCGAGGGAGAGATTGCGTGGGACAACATACATCCTATCGGGGACATTATCGGGGGCGAGAAGGGCCGACTGTCGACGTTCTTCATGGACCTTGCCTTGCGCGACGCAAAGACAGCTCGGTTCTGCTCAGAATACGTGTCGTCAGTCTTAGTTGGTTGGATTACAGTCCTGTCACAGCAGACTACAGAGACGATACAAGTCAATCGGTGAGCATTTCAAATCCTTTTTACCACGCATGATGCTGATGTAGGGGGTTTAGAAATCACAAACTCCACCTCAAGAACGATACATACTCCCTCGGTGTCTCCGCAGAGTTGATCATGTCCTATCCCTCTGCAGATGCTGTCACAACATTCCCGCACAACATAACAAAGTCAATTCCATTCTCTTCAGTTCTTATACGAGAAAGGTGCCGGCCAGATTCTTCACTTACAACGGCGGAGCTCTATTTTGTACTTGCTATGGCTGCAAAACATCGTATGCTATTCGACATGAGATCTATAAACGTGGGTTCTTGAACGATTTGCTCTCTTCTAAGCTAACCCGTTGTAGTTACGCCTCTTGATAGTATACTCGCATTGGGTCCAAGTTCTTAATGTGACCACGACTGTACCATACATTGCGTCAATTGTTGATGGGCAGGCTGACATTGCGGACAAGATGATAATTCACCAAACATCATGGTTCAATTTTCTGGATGCGTCTGGGCAGCTACAGGCCTTACTGTCAACATTTGAAGGGATTGAACTGGAACCTAAAGTGGAACCAAAAGAGCTATGAGGACACAAGTGCCTCTGCAGGAGATTAAAACCAATGCTCCAAGGCAACGATCGAAGCGTAGTCTTGACAATGGGGAGGAGTTGGACAATCAAAGGTCGAAATCGCAGAGGGCTTCTTACAAGCAAGCCAGCCGAGGGTCTCAAGATGTTTCTTGAAGGAAGTGTATCACGGCGGTTTAGCTAACTGTAACGGTACTGGGTCTACTTAACTAAAGACGGCGCCTCAGGTAAGCAGGAGGACTGTCGAATTGGTAGTATAGAAGTGTGAGCAAGGCGATACTGTTATTGGTTGCTAACTAGGAAGCTTAGCACGTTACAAGCAAAGATAAGTCAAAGTATGATATAGGATTGCTAAAGTAAGTTGAGCACGAAGCTCCTATCTAGTAAGGAAATCCTTCTACTTATATAGACCTCCTTATTACATGGGCCGTAGGCGGCCAGATAGGCCGAAGGTCGTTCGGTCCTCCCGCCAAGCCTCGGTCCTGGACTCCATCACTTGACTAGTCACATGACTGGTCACGTGATTCCTCGTGACTTAGGACCCTGGTTCTCTGTGCTGTTTCCGATGGTTACAGCCGAGCCTTAGGCCAGGGCCTGCACGTGATCCTGATTCATGACACTATCCCCTATTAGTTATAGCGTAGTTCTACCTACTTAAATGACTATATCGCCACGTCACTGTTTAGGCAAAGTCCTTTCTTCCCTCCTTCGTCATGACTAACGACTTATATACTAAGCTTAAGGAGTGTCTAAACTATACTCGCGATATCGAAAATACTAGAACCGTTATGTCTCCCTATTCTTGTTATGTTAAAGAAAACCGGAAGTATATTATAAAGAAAGAGAGGAGCGTGTGTTGTTTCGAGTGTGTAAGGGCTAAGGTTTCCTATAACGTAAGGATCTCTTTGACTAATCTCTAGGAATCTAAAGTCCTATCTGATACTAACCGTAAGGCTATCACGGTATAGCGGAATCGCCTAAAATTAGAAGAGGAGAAGGCCTTCGCTAAAATTCTTTATCTTTAGAAGTAATAGTAATTCTTTGACTAACGAGAGGCCGAGATGTCCGCTCGTAGTCTTCGCTACTTAGACGAGTTAGATATTATAGAGGTAGCTGAAAAACAAAATACTAAGGAATAATAGAAGTTAGTTAATAAAAAAGAAGAGGAGGATAGACAGTAGCGTAAACTCTATACTATCCTAGATAGCGGCCTTGATAACGACTTCCTCGGCCTCGACCTAAACTATAAACTAGGCTAGGGATCCTAGGACTACGTCTAAATTCCTAGTAGAACGCTATAAGCTTCTTAGGACAGTTAATTAGGTTTTTCTAAGGTTCTTTAGTGTCCTCTGACTATAGGTAATCCTTCTATCTTATTAAATACCTGATCTTATCTCTGACCTATCTAAAGCTTAAGATCTGATCGACCTTATATTCGAGTTCTAGGTTAACTAGTTAGATATCGACATAGGGTATACGTAGTACCTCTAGTAGTGCTTTCTCGAGTAGAGATATATAGAAGACTAGATAAATGTTTATATTTTTTAGTAAGGCTAATTTAAACGTTAGTAGTCTTCTAGTAGTCTTAATTATATAAGGTCTAATTTTCTTATAGTTAAGCTTATTACTTAGTCGTTTTATATTAATGTTTTTTCTAAGAAGATAGACCTTGTCTTCTTTTTCTAAGGTAAGCTCCTGACTACGTGTCTAATTATAATAGAAAGTATTCTTTTCTATTATAAACTTAAGTTCTTTTATAAGTTCTATATAGAATAACTTTATCTTATCGACCTAGATTTAGGCGTATTAGTTTTTAACGTCTATAAGTCCTAGTTCTCGATATACTACTAGCTTATAACTATAGTTTATATAAAATAGTATAATAAGTATTATATCTATTATTAAACTATTATAAGAGAACTATATTATAAATAGTATTTCTATCTAGTTATTCTATTAATAGTTTATATAATATCTTAAGTATATCTCGACTATTTAGTTTATTCGTTCGGTTCTTCTATTCGTCTAAAGGTAAAACGCTATTAACATTTTATATTTAACCTTTAGGTAGGCGGTTAGTACTATCTAGAATTTTAATATAAAGAGTTTATCTTAGTCTAATACGATCTCTTTAAATAGTCTATATTAAGTAACTATTTCTTTTAAGAATATATAGGCTAGGTCCTCGACTATATTATTTTCTATAAAAGATAATAGAATTATATACTTTATAAGTCTTTTAGTAATAACTAAGATAGAGTTATACTCTACTCTTATTATACGATTAAGAGACCTTAGTAGCTTAACGATAAAGTCTTATAATATTGTTTTCTATAGTATAGGTAATATAGATACTATATTTATCTGTCTATAAGAAGGATAGTAGCTTAGTTTGTTTCGGATATAGGTGTTATAGTCGCCTATTACCTGATTTACTAGTAACCTTAGCTTAAGGTACTAATAATTCTTTATTATCTTCTCGTAGGTTCTTCTTATTCTCTAGTAGCTATATACCGGTAGCGAGTACTAGTTAGCGATAAAGTCTTAGATTATTATTAAGGGGATAAACATTTTTCCTATCTTAGCTTATTATAGAGTTCTATCTTTTATATATAATTCTTTATTAAAACGTAGGTTATACTTAACCTCTTACTTAATAGCTTCGAGGATCTATTCGATCTATAGGCTAAGGTTATCTATAGCCGCGACTTCTCTAATTACTAGCGTAAGATCTCCGTTTTCTAGGGTATAGAGGATCGCTGTTTCTTTATATTATTTATCGTTTTTATACTCTAGTTTCTGACTAAAGGCGTCCGCCCTAGTATTATCGGTTTCTTTTACGTGTTTTATCGTAAGGTTATAGCCGGCTAATTCCTCTAACTATCTAACTAACCGTTTATTATCTAAGACTTTCGTTATTATAAAGGTTTATAGGTTTATATAGTCTATATAGATAGTAATTAGGAATTAGGCTTTTTAAAGATAAACTCGCTAGTATTATAATACTTCTACTATTATAAGTAGTTCTTTCTTATAAATATTATAATTTTGTTTAATAGATAACATTTTCTATAAAAAATAAGCTATAGGATATAGCTTATCGTTATCGTTATACTAGAGGTATATCGTTCTAGTCTAGATATTAGATATATCGGTTTTAACGATACTTCGCTTATTATTATAATAGCTATATAAGATAGGTTTTTCTTTAAATCGCTACTTAATCTATTTAAATACTAGATCTGTTTCTTTATTTTATACGAACTTAATGTTTTTTTTTTATAAGTTACGTAAATAGTTTTATTAGCCTTAAATACCCTTTAATAAATATCTAATAAAAGTTAATAAATCTTAAGAATGTTTAGACGTCTTTAATATTCTATAATATTATCTATTCTATAATTATTCTAGTTTTTTCTAGATCGACGACAATTTCTCTTAGTCTTATTATATAGCCTAGGAATATCGTCGTCCGAACCCCGAATTAATACTTTATTAGCTTAAACCTAGAATTAACTTTTATAAACGCCTATATAACCTATTTTATATACGTTTTATAGTCTTCTTCTTTCTTAGAAAAGACTAAGATATCGTCTAAATAGTATATAACTATAACACCTAGGTATTTATAAAGAATCTTATCGTTCTGTTATTAATAAATAGCTAATACGTTCGTTAATCCGAATAGTATTATCGTATATTCTTATAATCTTAAAGGTAAAAAGAATACTATTATCTACTCGTAGCCTTTTATAATCCTGATTAAGTTAAACGCGTTTCTTTAGTCTAACTTTATAAACACGATAGCCTTAGCTAGCCTATCTCGTAGATACTATACGTTAGGTATCGGATATACGTCTCTGATTATCGTAGTATTTAGCCNNNNATAATCTATATAAGGTCGTCTANTNAGNTCGCTCTTTTTATATACTAATAGTATATTAGTANTAGCGAGCGACTTTAATTTTTATATCTTATGACAGCGCTAACAGTAAAGTAGTTCTATTACTTAGAATACTAAGGTGAAGAGCTCAGACGAGGTCTGAAACGAGGTTATATATACGATATGAGGTCACGTGATCGGTCCCGACCAGACCTCCGAACCAGGTCTGTGACATATCTAGCCTTTCTTCGCTATTTCTTTTACGTATCTCTCGAGCGTCCCTAAGGTTTATAAATTATATCGTTAATACTTTTTAGATATTAGCTTTATTCTTTCTTTAAGCCTAATTATATAATCTTATAGCTTATATTCCGATAGAGCCTTTATATCTTCTAGATTATTAAATAATTTCGCGAATTCTTAATATTATAATAGTATACTTAGTTAATCTACCTAATCGCTAGTATCAGCTTACTCTTATTAGTAGCTCTATTGCTTAAGGTTATATATACCTCTTGTTTATTAGTTAGTTATTTAACCTTCTTATACTTATACTATATAAAGTTTATTATACTTATTATCTAGTCAATATTTAGATTATACTGTTTAATCTATAGTATTCTAAAGACTATTAGGTATCTCCTAAGTAGGATAACGTCTAGGTTAACTTCTTTATAATAACTTTTAGTTATAATTAAGGGTAGCTATTTAGCCTCTCTTTTAACCTATCTGTTAATTCCTACTTCCTTACTACCTAATAAGATAAGCTAATATAGTTCTTATAAAGGTTTTATAGGAATTAGCTAATTTATAGCGAAGTTAGGGTCGATATAGTTCCTTTATACTCCTAAATAAATTATTATCTATATAATAATTCTATTAAGCTTAATTCTAATAATAAGTTATCTATAGCTAGTAGTTATAGCAGCTTTATAGACTCTTGATTCTATAATAGTATTTTCCGTAAATAGGTTTTCCTATACTCTATATTAGTCCGTAGCTTTTATTAGTCGGTATAGAATATATAATTATAACTTATTTATCTCTATAATCTAGTCCTAGACATAGCTTATCCTTAAACTAACTATTAGTTAGTCTTTTCCTAGATTCTCTTGTTATTACTTACCTTGACTATTTCCTAGATACTTTCTAGTTTTGTTTTATTATTAAAGATTAGTAGTTGTTTCTTATAGATTAGTATAATAGCGATATAATAGTGTTCTTCTAGCTCGTTATATTAGGCTACGAAGACGATTCTTCGCGTGTCCCTATAGGTAATCTAGTATAGTTCCCCGAAGGCTAGCTCGTTCTATATACCCTTGTCCTCGTTAAAGTATAGCTTATCTACTATTTAATTTAGTCTGTTTCTAATAAATAGTCTCTATGTTCGTATATTGTTTTCGATATAGGTAAGCACCTAATATTCGCCGACTTCTAGTAGTAGGTCTAGTTTACCTAACTCCTAGTCTAAATTCTTATAATTCTTCTAGCCTAGTAGTATACCTACCTATAATACGATACCCTACTACTTAAGTTAATTATAGCTAACTAGTTAGAGGTCTCTTAAGCAAGTACCCCCTCCCTCGCTCTCGCTATTACTCGATAAACTATACTAGCTTAATAGTAGGTCTATCTACGTTAAGATTCCCTACTACTCGAGTTGTTCGTCTATAGTAGTACTTAGGTCTCTTATCGAAGTGTCTATTTCACTACTATTTTTACTAGGTTTAATAAGTCCTAACTAATTAGGTACTCGCTTAGTTATTCCGAACTCTCGGGTTTACTTCTTCTATAGCTTCTTACTTTTCTTTTTTTAGGCCGCCCTTCTTATAGTCCCTTTACTATATATCTCGCTGTTCCGTAGGTAAAGTATAATTAGTTCTTAAGTCACTATTCTTTTTCTTTAGGCGAGAGACCTAGTCTCTCGGTAGCGGCGACTTCTCTTTTATTAGGGTAGGTTCTCTTAGGCTGTCTATCCCTAGGGCTGTTATATCCTAACCGACCTTTACTTGTACTAGCTTAGTCGTATATTCGTTTATATAGTCGGTTATCGACTTATATACTAGTATTAATTAAGGTATTAATATTAATAGGCTAATAATCGAATTAAGTAAGCTTATTCTTTATATTATCTTTTAGTCTTTAGTTATAATAACTTATTAGTATATCTATATCTTATCTAGTCTTAATAGTATAGTTAATTACTAACCTAGTCTAGTAAAGTTTAAATAGCTTTTATATAGCTATCTTTCTTTTTATCGATATCG
This sequence comes from Cudoniella acicularis, assembly GCA_013054445.1. Taxonomy (NCBI): domain Eukaryota; kingdom Fungi; phylum Ascomycota; class Leotiomycetes; order Helotiales; family Helotiaceae; genus Cudoniella; species Cudoniella acicularis. The sequence goes on from JAAMPI010000050.1 coordinate 81,860, forward strand.
CTAAACACTCTTCTAATCTTAGTCTTAAACTCTTTAAAAGATCTAAAGATCCTAGCTAATACTTCTATCCTTTATACCCTTATTATAGTAGAGAGGTAGTTCTTTAGAAATAGCTTAATTTATTTTATAGCTTCCTCTTAAAGGTATAAAGTAGCCTAGATACTATAAGTATCTATAGTCTTAAATTTATTATTATAGAATCGAAAGTATATTTCTATCTAAAGTATAAAGGTCTTAAGGTCCTTACGCTTCCTACTATACTTATCTAGGACAGATACCTTTAAGCCTTT